>JAGDQP010001924.1:47340-112778 GCA_022664845.1 Lepisma saccharinum
ACTTACACGAGGTTATTTAAATCAATCTGAAGTTTATTTATCCATTCTAAACGCTTTAAATCAAAATTGATGTGTGTTATTTTGTGTCTAACAAGAAAAAACAGCGAAACAAAGTATCTGTAAAGTTTCAGACACTTTGCAAATGTTTACAAACTTTACAAATCTTTACATAATTAATTATGTAAAGTTTCATTAAGTTGATCTGGAATCTTTAACCACAGGAAATATTTTTTTAGAGATTAAAGTTTTCTAATTGTAACTGGCTGAACATTTTTAACTTCAGATTAGAAACATTTTCTAGTAGTTTTCGACTTAAATCAAGTGACTTTGAGAGTTTCTGGACTACTTTGGGCATGCTTTGTAAATTGAGTCGAAACTTTGACCGTTACTTGGACGTGGTTAAATTTAATTCGAATCTTGCTGTTGTCAACTGACCTTGTCTGTTAATGACTGCGAACAGTTTCCTGAATGTTTGATTTTAAAAGGTCAAGAGGAAAGGTAGAGCCGAATCAGATTCATAAGGTTAGGACTACAATTTTTGATCGGAATTAAAGAAAATTTAATTGGATTGAATTAGGGTTTTAAATTTGGTGACAATGTGGTTATTAAATATTTAAGCTGTAGCTTTGTGATTTAACGGGATTAAATGAGATTAAAATAAGTTAGTCGGTAGATTAATTTAAAATTTTGTTCTATACTATTGTGTAGATTGGTAATTGCAGGTTTGAGGTTTCTTGTGGAAGGTAAATTATTTATAATGATTGTTTGAAAGTAAGGGATTTTGGTAAACTACCAAATAATTTGGAATTTCGTGAATCTAGATATTGTGGAAACTTAACGATATATATATTTCCTTTAGGAAGGTGAGGTTTTATATTTCGTTTACGATATTCGACTATTTACACCGTCTCATCCTTTTCAAAGACATTGAATTTAAAATCATTAATTGTTCAGTATACTTGTCACTGTTTCCGTTAACGAAATGTTTGAGAAATATTAGTAGCTTTTATGTTTGATAATAAAACTTATTTTATTTGTTGTAAACTTCCTTTCATAGAGAGTGAATTAATTTACCCCTTAGGGTCAATTTCCTCAAGCTTCATCGTGAAGTTGTTCTTTGCGTTCTTTATGGGGAAAATGTTACTCTGGGAGATGGCGACTGTACGGACGGATTGACAGCGAAGGTGAATGTATTGGGTCTCTTTTATTTTTATTTCACTGTCATTGCCATTTCAATCTTGTTGTGTTCCTTGTTGATCTTATTGTTTAGTATCTGCGATGGGTCAATCATAGACGCTCAAGTAAAGACCAAAAGCTACCTTTTGTTGGCATTGACACTAGAAGCCATTTTTTCAGGAGAGGAGTTTGTTCTCATCCGCTTTGGGAAACTTTTGAGAATTTCCATCGTCGGATATTTTTTTAATTGATCGATTGATCATTAGCTGAAATTCGATATACTGTGTTCCAAGTTAGAAAATATTTGTGAGTGATGTTTTATTAATGGGTGACAGTAATGTTTCTGTGAGAATTGTTGCGATACAAACCAAGAGTATTAATTTCCCTGTTGAAGGTTCTGAAAAAGTTTGTTCTTGTTTATGTTACGATAATTCCAGTTAAATCTAGTAGAATTCGTGGATATGTGTACTGAAAATTTTTCTGCATGCCTCTTGGTTAATATTATTTTTCGTGTAAATAGGATGTACGAAGCTGTTATTGCGTTTGGTACCACGATTCGAAGAGGCAATTCACTATTTAAATATCAGGCTTGAAGTTGAATTTGAAATTTTGCATGTTTTATGGGTTGTTTACCTAGGGCCGTTTATTCACTTTGGGTTTTATTTCTTTGTATTTAAATGTAGTTAGTTGCGTTTTATGTATAGCGGGACTTGTAAATTGCTTAAATTCAAATTACTAGAAGTAAATTTAAATTCGGGTTCTTCTTTGTATTTTGATATCAAGAAATTAAAATTCGACGAGAGTAATTCTACGAAGAAGCGGGAGTAATGAAGAAGTTCAGTATCACTACATTTCATTCACTTAAGATTGAATTCCTGAATCATTTATCCCTTAGAGCTGATAAGCTAATAGAGGGTTGGAATGCGTGGTTGAATGAGTGAATTGTATGTAAGAGTTAGTTTTTATTTTGTATTGTTTTGCATGTTTATATTATATTTTTGCTATTGCAGTATATTTTCTAGTGAAACTATTGACCTGTCGTCTCCGAGTCCGGAATTTGTTAAAATAGACATGACCGGTGTAAATGATTCAAGATTCGGTGTTTCGAATCGATCGAGATGTGAAACTTTTTATAATTTTGTAGCTGATAGTGCTTCATCTGTATATAGTCATGTGTTTGATTCTTGACATTTCCCAGGTCCTAATGTAAACAATGGGAGCTATCATGAATCTGTAAATGAATCAATGTTGTAAAATATCAGTTTTACATTTCCTGGGTTGAGGGTTCAGAGTTTGGAACGTAAATTTCATTACTGCAATGAATTTAAAAAACAATGGTGTGGAGGAATAAGGTTTGGAATTCAGAAGTAATTCATTTCAGATGGAAACCTTATGTAAATGATGCTTATGCTAGTATTCTTTTTGAGATTCGGAATATATTTTCTGCTACGAATCGAATACTTTTTGTGAACATTATGGTTTATGAGGAATCCTTTCTAGGGTCGTAAAACCGGTGCTGTGTGGAATCCTTATGCCCAGACTCTTCAGGTGCCACTTGATCAACCTGAAATCTTCCCAGTCAATTCTGAAAATAGTCATGTGTTGTCCCTTAAACTAACGAACTTAAGTAATATTGCTAACAATTTTCCGAAAGATGCTGAATGGTACGAATGTCCATCAGGTTTTCGAAATTTTCTGTAAGATTGAAGAAATAGGTAAAAACTTTAAGCTCCCGGTTATTCGGATTTACAGTGAAATACTAAGTAGGAATAGCGATTTTTTAAAGTTATTTGTTATGTAGCAATGATCGCAAACTTACTTGGCATAAAGAAAGAAACCTGATAAGAAAAGGGTTTCTTTATGTGTTTTGGTTTCTGAATTAAAAGGAATGATATATATATATCATTCCTTTCCCATATATATATGGGAAACTATATAGGATAATGAGTTATAACGAATCAGTTCTTGATTATATTGATTTTTCAGTTGCTGCTTCGACTATTTTGAATTGTTTTTCTTAAGAACTTTAATTGCTATATGCTATTGTTGAAGATATGAATCCGGCATATTCTTATAAATACTTGAAAAATAAACTTCCTTTGAGAATAATGGAATTAAAGCCGATTGTTTCTGAATTTGATCAGTAGAAAATGGCAAAGAAAGATTTTTTAAAATCAAGTAACAGTAGGAAACATTCTAAGGTTTGTTTAACTGAAGTGCTTGAAAATGTAGTTTTGACCGGTACTAGTACTAGTACTAATAAAAATTAGAAAAGAAAGAAACAATGATATTTGTTGTGTGCAGGATATTAATAAGATCATATTTCCTTCAACAATGGCAAAGCCAATAAATGCATGGCCGATTTTCTTTGAAAATCCGTTCGTAACGTAATGCGAAACAACTCGTAGAACTTTTGAGGAAATAATGCTGTTTTTTTCTTCCCTTAAGAAGTGTTCGCAAGTTATTGAACTCGATATGCAAATTGAATTAGAGCCGTATGAAATGTAATTATTAGATCTTTACATTAAAACTGAGAAGAAAACTTACGCGTGATATCAATGACAACGTAAAGACAAACACATTTACATATTTTCAAAACTAGCAAGTTTTAAAGGTTTCAAAATTTTCCAGTTACCAGACAACGCTTTATTTAGGAATGTACTATACTATACTATATATGTACTATGTAGGCCTGGTTGTACATTCCCTCAAACACTGACCAAAGCATCCTTTTAAATCTTTCGCAAGATGTACATCGTTACCTCTCTCCTATCAGCCGCATTGATGTAATCGGTCGTGGGTTGGAATCCCAGTTAGAGCCCGTATGTTTTTCTCACGCCTTCCATCCCTTTTGTCTCTTTTCTGTCATATGTAAAAGTAAAGTTCTCCCTTGTGCTTAGCATCATCTCATGAAGACACATTGGGAATACAGAGTTTAGGCTCCACACTTTCTTCATCTCAGCCGTAGATGAAGGTGATGTTAAATGCACCACGATTCGGCCGCCTTCCTCCCAAGTACCCATTGAATCTGAGGCTGGTGTGCCCCAAAGCCGCTCGGCGTCGTATGTACGAAACGATATTTTGTTATAATGTAAATTCACTCGAAGATGAATTCACCTCTTTTCGGTGTTTCAATTTTTCTTTACATTCGGACCTTTTCCTGAAGCCAAAGAAGCTCATTTCTTTGACAACGTGAAATAGTTTAATAAAATCATCGAAATATTAAAATGTCACGATAAATCCAATCAAACTTAAATTCTTGAGTGATTTGATAATCTCAAACCATTTCGAGTCTCAAACACTTCGAAAGCCTCAAATATTTTGTGCATCTAGAGTCTCGAATAGTTTGACAATCCGCTCGACAAAAGATGCTGCTCAGTAACATCCTTCCCTCACAGTCGAGGCTCCAGGCAGACGTGTATCCAGAAACTAATTTTGAATGGAGTCTGCATACCTGAATTTGGGGGAACCCCGATGTTGCAGGGTAACCAAATGGAACAGATATTTGACACATGCATTTAAAACAGTCCCCACTAAAATCGAACAATTCGTTTGAAAGTTTTCGTCACTTTTACACGCTTACATTCAAAGTAGGAACAAATACTCGGATTCGGAGGAGTTCTCCTTGGCGTAAGGCAACGAAAGCAATAGGTGTCTTACGAAAGCAAAAAGGGGAAACATTTTAAACTAAGTTCCGTAAAAGTAGGGAAATCAGTTCGAAAGTTATCGTCGGATGTCACAGACACAGAGATCTATAATAGGGATCTTTGCACCCAAAAATCTCAAGGTTTGTTTCAATGATACTCGACGTTTACATATTACACGAAATTTCAACACTCTCAAATACTCGAAGGGTTTCGAGAGCCGAAAAATAAATTTCCTAACCCGAAGTTCGATAAGTCTTCAGCCTTTTCGAACTGTACCTATATCAGAAGCTGTCTCCATCTAGAACTTTAATGTAAACCCACGAAAACAGATGCAACATTCAGCATTCTCCTTTCTCTGCCTGCCCTGTCGTTGGCGCAATCGGTAAAGTGGCGGTTTGTAGGCTAATGGTGTCCTGGATTCCAATTCCGTTCGGGTGATGCATGTTTTCTCTTCCTCTGCCCTTTCCCTCTTTTCTGACAAACTACTTAATCCTTGTACATAAACATTGGACTTGGACATGTGGGAAAAACTTTTCTTTCACTTCATTTCAAGGGAGACAACATTTAAAGTGAAAACCGTGCATATATGTAGTACATATTATGTACAACTATGATGATCTCGAATGCATTGTTTCTTTCAAACAATCCGATAATTCCGAACTTTTCAAAATATTTAAACAATTCATAAATGTGATCGTATTGAGATGTTTCAAAATTTGCTGCTTTCAAACAATTGGAGACTCTCGAATACTTCGAGTGCCTTGAACACTTGAAGAGTCTCAAACACTTCGAGAGTCTCAAACGCTTCGAGAGTCTCAAACACTTCGAGGGTCTCAAACACTTCGAGTGCTTCAAACACTTCGAGAGCCTAAAATGTTCGATAATTTGATAAAATAAAAATTCTTTATCGACGAAATGGTTTTGAAAGTTTATCCAATTGTTATCGAATACTTGATTATCGGAACAGCCCTACTGTAGCCAATTATGTTTATTTAAATGTTTTTCAAATTGATAATGGTTTTCCACCCTTTATAACTGAGCAATGTGTTGGTAGTCGGACTGGAAATAAGATCGTTAGTAAGCTTGATTTTAGAACACCAAATAACCGGTTCCCATTAATAATTACAGAAAATACACCACGAGAGTTTGCCTAACGGGTGTTACGAATTTAAAAGCTTACCAGAAGGTATTAAAACTGTGGCGTGTTAGGTAGGTTAGTGCAAAAGATGCTTGTGGGTTTGAAGCCTTTAAGGGTTAAGGTTTATGTTGATGACAGGCAACAATTCTAAGAATAAAGATCATTTTAAGCCTTTGTAGGTTGTTCCGTATAGATTGGCGTAAAATGGAGTCACTTTGTCACCAGATAAAACACTTAAGTATGGAGAAACTTGTTTATGTGGGTTTTCTGTTTCATGGTGAAAATATTTAAATCGATGAGAATAGATTCCAAGCAATTCATGATATTCCACGTCCTCCAAATCTTAAAGGTGTTTTGACGTTGACTGATCTTCTTATTATGGAAATTTTCTGCCTGGTTTACACGAGATAATCTCTCCGATAACTGAACTTCGAGTTTCTAAAACTAGTTTCCTTCTTGGAGCAGAATAACATACTGCTTTAGACGAAGTTAAGGAAACGTTTATTGACATTATTGTGCTGAAAATGCCTGGCATCAATTCCATTTATGAGAACCATTTCAAAAATACCATTATCATTTATGTAATGAATTGATGTGAGTACGGAAAATCGTGGTTATGTAGTAACTCAAACATATGCTTAAATATGGGTCAATGGCTTAGCAACTAAGTCAGTATCAGTGGTTGAATATTATTATTTTTGATCTCGAAGCAGGAAAACAAGTAGAAGCGTACAGGTTAAAAGCTAACACTGTTAAAAGACCTGAGCTATTAGCAATTCATACAAGATAGTTGTAGAAGAGCCAATGCAACGAAATCTGTTAGAATTATATCATAATGAGAAGTTAACGGTGATCACACGGGTATCAAACTCTTCATAAGATAATGAAAAGGTATACTTGCGAGGGCTTAGTTGCTTCTGTAAAAGAGTTTCGTAAGTGCGACATTTACCAAATGGTGAAAGAACGTAACACAATGTGATGGGAAACTTAGGGTCCAAGGTTTTATTAGGAATTAAACTTATGAGAATATGCCATCATTCTGAATGTGTGGATATTGCCAGCAGATATGTAGTGCTGAAAAATTCAGAAAATTGAATTTTAAGACGAAACTGGATACCTTTGTTTTCTAGAGTTGGTTTTCCAGAGCCATCAATTGATAATTCTTCAGTAGTGTTATCTGAGATGTTTAAATAATTTCTCTTCAGTCTCGAAATTAAGCATATTAGTTTATCTTTTTACTATACGGAGTCTAATATTGTTAGGGGTTTAATAAAACTCTCAATCCATATATCGGACCTTACTTTTCAGAAACTCAAGGAAATTAAGGAGGCAGTCTCTATGAATTCCAGTATTCTCTAAATATCGCACATCAAGCAGGTCTACGGTATTCTTCTGCCGAATTATTTTTGGAGGATCCATTAATAAACATTAAAAATACGGTGGAGAGCTACGTATCAAGATCAGAGTGTTCTGGGGTGCTGATGTTTGACGGATGCCATGCATAATATGGTAATTGCATGAAGGAAACGAAAAGTTACGTTTGAAAAGAAGAGATGGCTGTCACTCTAGGTACAATATCTTTATGTTATTGACTCCAAATACGTTTTTGTTAGATAAGGTTAATGATACCAATAAAGTTAGAAAGTCGAACGTTACAGAAACTAAGCGGTACTTTTCTAGAAGAGACCAATTAAATTAACAATGGTTCAATTGTAATTGTACAGCTCAGTTTATCAAAGGATAAAATTGTAGTTATTAGTAGATTGTTAGAATGTTATTATATATAGTATGCATATATGTATAATGTCAATTTTCTATTGCCATTGTGTAAATATTATTTTCTTGCGGAATTATACTAATGTTAATACAATATGTGCATTATTCTGCAGTTAGCATATGATGCTTTGGTATCTTGTGTCACTGAATTTAATATTGAATACAGACGGATTTGAGACTACGAATTTCAACTCTTCAATACTTCAAATATGGCGTCTTCATAGTGTTGTATTGAAAGAATATTCATAATGCAGTTCTGTAAATCAATGTAAAATTGTTATTTATCAAGAACATTAAACTAGATTAGAAGATGATGAATTTTTCTAAATTTTACGACTGTGATCAAAAATTTATCAAAATTGTTTTACTGGTGGACCACGTAGTGCTTAGAGCTAGAATTGAGCCATTTTCCATTTATTAGTTGAATTGTGTTTTGCCCCCTAATGAGAAGTCTCCAAAATGGCGTCTTTTCTGTGAATGAGAGGTAGTTTTTGGTCGGTTGTGGTACGTAATGACATTGTTTGCGCATTGGCTTCCTTGCCACGAATGAAAGAGCTATGTCCTTATCTGAGTGGTCCAAACAGCCTTGAAAGACGGGCTGATCCGGGCAGGGTTGGCCCCGGAATTTTTTATTTCTCGTTCGTTATTTCAAACGAGGGATTAAGTAATAGTCCAAAATACTAAAGTAATTCACAATAATAGTTTAGTTACTAGTGATTAATTGCCGTGTGTATAGCGACAGCTAAGGTAGCCATTAAATCTGAAATTAGGTGACTCTTCGAGTCACATGTATCGAGAGATTACGTAATTTATTTGTGTGAGTGTCTATAAAAATTTCAGTACCTTAAATGACTATGAAAGTAACATAAAATAACCAGTTAAAAAGTTTGGTACATGCGTGAAGGTTTTCATTTCCTAAAACGGTGACTATCGGGAATGTCATTTCTTACATTAAACTGCGTAATTTTATCTCATTTGTTAATATATCCTCTAGTTGGCTTGCTAGAACTTAATTAGAAAGTTGTTAGTTCCGTAATATAATTGAGTCTAAAAGATAAAACAATAATATGTCCGCGGTTCATATCTTAACACGAGGTTACCTCAGTCAGTCTGAAGTACATGTTGCATTCTAAATGCTTTAAACCAAAATTGATACTTGTGAGACTGTGTCTAAATAAGGAAACAACAATGAAAAACAATTCCTTAAGTAAAATTTAATTAAGGCAATCTTAAAATTTTAACTAGGGGAAGTTTTTGGACTTGTTAAAGTTTTCTAATGGTAACTGGTTGCAATTTTGAACTTGAGGCTAAGAGTATTTTCCTGCAGCTTTAGACTTAAATCAAGTTATTTGAACGTTTTGGGGCTAGCTTGGGTAACGTTTGTAATTTGAATCGGAAACTTTGACCGTTATTTGGACGTGGTTAAAATTAACTCGGTTCTTGTTGTTGTAAATAGGCTTTGTGTCTACTAATAATTGTGAACCTTTCTCTTGGTTGGATGTGTCCTCGTGAATTTTAAAGCACAAGGGGAAGGTAGAGCTGAATGAGACTCATAAAGCAGGAACTAAAATTTTTGATCTGAATCAATGGGAATTTATTTTCATGAAATGTGGGTTCGAAATTTTGTGACAATGCGGTTATTAAATATTGAAGCTATAGCTTTGCAATTAAACTTAACGGAATTTAAGGGGATTAAACCAGGTTAATCAGTGGATTAATAAACTTCGTTCAATAGTATAGTATAGATTGGTAATTGCATGTTTGAGGTTTATTGGGAAATTCTTTACTTTTTAATGTTTTTTAGTGTAAGCGATTCTCGTAATTTACCGAACTTTTCGGAATTTCTGGAATCTAGAAATTCTGTAAACTCAGCGACAAATTTTCTTTCCCTTAGGAAAGTAAGGTTAGATATTTCGTTTACGATATTCGGTTATGTGTATCCTTTTATCGCCTCGGATGATCTTAAACTTAAAATGGTCAATAGTTCAGAATACTGGTCCCTGTTTCAGTTAACGAAATCTTTGATAATTTTAGTAGATTTTGAGTTTGATAATAAATTTTGATTTTATTTGTTTTGAACTTCTATTTCACAAAGATTGAATTAATTTAACATTTAGTGTCTGGTTATTCTTGCTTCGTTCTGAGAGATTCTTTATGGCGGAAAGACTACTACTTCAGATGATGGTACTGAACGCATTAATTCACAGTAATGGTGGATGATTTTGCTCTTTTCTTATTGTTTTTATTTTTCTATGATTGCCATTCCAACTTGTTGTGTTCCTTGTTGATCGTTATGTTTTAGAATCTTCGATGGAGGCATCACACTGCAAAACCTGTATAACTATTTATTCCTCAGTTTAGTCGAAGAAAGAAATAAAGACAAGTTTAATGTAATATTCTCTAGATTAACAAACGAGAACCATTTTCTAAGAATTTCCTTATCATTCAAACTAACAGAAACAAATTAAATATTGCTTTTGAAATCTATTTGTTACATTTTAACCGTTTCACTTGTAAATTGCTATTAGTTGTAAGATATGTTATTACGTATCCTCATACATTAATTTCATACCTTATTCCTTCTGATTACGCAGTTACGATTATTATTTCAAACATATTTCATTGTCATAAACTGGAATAACCTTTCCTCAACGAGACTTATATTCTTACAGTTTACCTGAACTCTCTTCAGATTATTGAATAGTGGTTACTTCGTCAAATTCTCACAGCAATACGCCAAACTCATATTAGAACATGGCAAGGTAATGCAAACACTATAATCTGCATTTTGAGCAAATAATTTTGTTAAAAGCAACATAAAGGAAAAGCGATACGCACGCACCGTGAAATACACATGGGAATGTGGGAATAGCGCTCAATATTTCTCGACCTCCGGTACAAAGCTAGATGGGATAGTAATATTAAACTGCAATAATCGAAAAAAGTGAGTGTGTCCAAATTTTCTGTTGATTTTTACAGACTGCCTCGCAAAATACTGCTTAAATTTAGGCCTATGGTCTATTTTCAGAAGTTTACAGAGTATATACTAGAAGGACACGGTACTAGTATATGAAATTGGCATTTTTATTGATCGAGTATTTTTCAATTATAGTATTTATTACGATCTATGCATTGAATTACGATAATAATATGTTAACAATCAATATTCATCATAATACTAACTTTTCCGTCCATACAGTGTATATTCTAGCAGTGATCGACGATAACAATATCTTAACCCTCCGTTTACCGCCGTAATTTTGAAACTTAGTTTACCACATGGGGTCCAACACGGACCCCACAGTCTTTTTATCTTATGAGTTAATGTTTTCAGTAATTTCAATCTAATATTCTGCGATTTTTCTAGGCTACAATAAACCCCATATCGTTTATTTCCGATACACCTTTCCCTGTATCAACGCCATCATTCGCTCCCGATGCACCAACATCGTTCCCTGTATCAGTGTCTTCACTCAGAAGCAAATCTTCAATTTGTTTATCGGTGAGACGTTTATTCATTCTGGTAATACGAAGAATGGAGTCCGACACCCATACACTACTAGTGTAAACAGCTGACTACTAGTGTAAACAGCTAACAGTTGACTAGCAATACAGCAACAGCGCCAAAACGTATATAAGTGTGCTTACCCGATTACGACAAATGTGTTAATGGTTAACCACGTGCGGACCACAGTGGACCCCAGCAATTTAATTTAAAATTTTCCAGCAAGCAGTTATTTTTTCTATATTTTTTAATTACACAGGTATTCAGTATGGAATTTAGGAGCCATACATGAAATGTTAGATTTCTAGAGGAATCATAACAGAAGTAATCACTAAAAAGCAACACTGGGGTCCATAATGGACCCCACATGGTAAAACGAAGGTTACGAAATCATAGATCAACGTGGTACCAACGTCTTGGTAGTGCAGTGTATACATTGGCTTTTTGACCTTATATTTTAATTGTTTTATGATTTAATCAAATAATTACTTGTGATTTTATTTCACGTAAGCGCCCGTACTTTATGAACTCCCTATACTTGATAATTCAATGAATTTACATTCATTTATAGCCTTGCATTAGAATTGATTCGGTGAGGAATGGAGGAAATTAAAGAAATAGAGAACTGCATTGGAGAGTAGAAAACATGGTAAGCCTTGCTTAGAACGGGCCAGCAGCAAGCCTCGAACCGGTTTGGCCTCTTAAGTGGTACTCCGAAGACGACAGCACAACGCTAAACTTTCACACAACCAATAGGAAGATGATAACAGGCTCTCAACCTAGAGACCGAATCCGATTAATCTTGTGGAGCAAAGATACATTACATCGCTGGACTTGTAATAATATAGATTTTCACTTATTGTAACGTTTTGATATAAAAATAAAACAAACGATTTTCTAGTAATAATAAACTTTCATTGTACCTTTTCTTAAATACAAGGTAGATATTACAAATAACAACTTTTCTCAACATGGAAAATGAAATTCACAAGTTGTAGAAAACCAACTTTTACAAACTGATTTGTTTTTCTTTTAGAAAAAAGTTTTTCCTAAAAAATAATTTATGAACATTTTTTTCGTTTACAAAAAGTTTTCACAACAGAAAGTATTTCAGATATTGTTTTACGAAATTATTTTACCTCTACAAAAAGTTTTTATTTTTTTACTTCAACCAAAAAATTCCATTTAGCAAGAAGTTCTTGCTTTACAAAGTGTTTTCAGTTTCACAACGTCAAGTAATTTAAAATGTACTATAAAGTAGTAGTTTTACAAGTAGTTTATAAAGTACTTCATATCTACAAGCCTCTACTCTTATTTAGTTACTTTTTTCATTCATTTTTCTTCCGTGTTAAGATTTTTTCTTTTAACTTGGAAAAGAAAAACAGGGGAGGCGAAAATACTTCAGATCTGACAAGTAACACTATTTTAAGTGGGCACTGAGATCTAGAAGAAATATACATATTCAAAATCAGCATAAGTAACTGAGCTCGTGTGTAAAATATTAGGTGCCATTGGCCAGTGGTTGAAGAGAAATTGTTGATACAATAGTCAAATTCTTCTCTGTGGAGAGTGAAATACAAGTGTTGATATATAATTATATTTTTAAATTGCAAATACATTGTAATGACTACTGGGTGGATGGCGCTTCCTGGAAAGTATATTCTTCATGGCCGTCATCTTGAAATCGCCATATTGAATCTCGATTTATATTCTTAAATGGGAAGGGAGTAGTGTTATATGTTATTCTGGGCTAGAATTTTATGAGAAATACTTTCTTTCGCAAATGTAATATAGTGATAGAAAATAGTAAGTGACGCTAGCATAGGGTAACAATACAATAGCCTAGAAACAGCCATTTCTTCTCCAAATAAAAACGGAAATGAAACAAAATGCCTACAAATTATTGATGAGTATAGTGCCCTATCGATATGGGTTTACACTCATTTGGGTTTCATTTCTGTCGTTATGTCAAGGCAAAATAGGTGTTTCCAGGCTATTGTATCATTACTCCAAGCTAGCATCACATACTTTTATGTCTAATATTATTACATTGACAGCAAAAATGACTTCAGAAACATATTTCTCATAAAATTCTAGCCCAGAATGTCGTATTATATGGTCCCCTTTCCATTTAAGAAAATCACTCGTGGTTTAATATGGTAGACTTCAAGATGGCGACCATGAAGAATATACTTTCCAAAGGAAGTGCTTTCCACCCAGTACCTATAACTATGTTTTGGTTACCATTGCTTACAGCAATATAAAATTATAATGCCATTGCAGCACTTTTATATCACTCTCCAGAGACAAGAATCTGACTATTGTATCATTAATTTATCTTCAACCACTGGCCAGTGGCATTTAATATTTTACAAACACACTCAGGTTTTTATGTTGATTTTAAATTTGTATATTAGGGTGGGTCGAAAAAATCGAAAGCTTGAAAATTTAATCCCAATAGTGCGGAAAAGTTGCTACTTGATCGAATTAATAAATCCGCAAAATTTGAACCGAATTGATTACTATCTTTTACCGCCGCAAGAGGACCAAAATTTGAAGAAAATGAACAAAATGGGTCTAAAATTAAAAAATGTTTTTGAAGATGTACGATGAGACAATTAAATCGTAATCACACGCTAAAGTTGCTGCTTGGTGTATGTAATAAATCTTCAAAATTTGAACAAAATTGATTAATATCTTTTACCGCCGCAAGAGGGCCAGAATATGAATTGGTATAAAATTTAAAAGAAGGTGACTAACAACAGTGGAATTGTTTATAGGTAATTTGTCCATTATAAAGATACATTTTTACTTTATTCTCATTTCTCCGATTTTTAAAAAATATTTGCACGCCCTAGCGGTTTGATTGTCTCACCTTCGATCTTTAAAAACATTACAAATTTTATACCATTTTATCCATTCTTTTTTCAAATTTTGGACCTCTATATGCGGTAAAAAATGTTAATAAATTTTGTTCACATTTTGCAGATTTATTACATAAGCCAAGTAGCAACTTTCGCGTGTTTTACGGTTTAATTGTCTCATCTTCGATCTTCAAAAACATTTTTTAATTTTAGACTCATTTTTTTCAAACTTTGGTCCTCTTGGGGCGGTAAAATATATTAATCAATTTTGTTCAAATTTTGCAGATTTATTAATTCGATCAAGCAGTCACTTTTCCGCGCTATTTGTATTACATTTTTTACGCTTTCGATTTTTTCGACCCACCCTATTGTATATCTCTTCTAGATCTGAGTGTCCACTTCAAATAGTGTTACTTGTTAGCTGACTGTCCATTTATTTTCTCCGCAAATGCGGTATAAGCAGCCAATATGATTCAAACAGTAATGTTGTCGTCTTCGGAGCACCACTTGAGAAGGAAACCCGGTTCGAGGCTTGCTGTGGGCCCGTTCTGCTGCGAGCCCGTTCTGAGCCCTGTCCTCTATCGTATAACTTTCTCCATTCTTTACCGAATTCATTCTAATGCAAGGCTATAAATGAATGTAAATCCATTGAATTATCAAGTATAGGCTGTTCATAAAGTACGGAGCGCTTACCTGAAATAAAAGCACAGAAATAATTATTTGATTAAATCATAAACAATTAAAATATAAGGCAAAGAAACTAATATATACACTGCATAGCCAAAACGTTGGTACCACGTTGATCAATGATTGTTTAACATATTATTTTCGACAATCACTGTTAAAATATACACCGAATTGACAAAAAAGTAGGTACCATGGTGAACATTGATTGTTAGCATATTATCGTCATTCAATGCATAAATCGTAATTAATACTATAATTGTAAGGTACTCGATCAATAAAAATGCAAATTTCATATACTAGTACTTCGTCCTTCTACCACATGCTCTGTAAACTTCTGAAAATATGCCGCAGACCTAAATTTAAGCAGAATTCTGCGAGGCAGGCTGTATAAAACCGACAAAACATTTGGACACACCCACATGTTCCGATTATTGCAGTATTATTTTACTTGGGGTGGTGAGTCCCACGTTCGACCGCGATTAATTCCTCAAAATAGCCAGGAGTATCAAGAATACTCTGTTGTTCAATTTGTTGTAGGCTGAGTGCACCTCAGAACGTCAGGCATTGAGGTACTGAAGGAAAGTTTCCTGCATCCTGGCCGGGATTTAATCCGAACCGCCCGATTTGTAGTCAGACGCTCTACCGCCTAAGTCACGACGACTCATTTTTAAAGTAAAGACGTTCAAAATTGGAATGGGAACTTTGAAAATTTCCATTCTTTAACTCTAAGTGAGTGTATTTGTTATTTTATTTTAACGTAGTGAGGACAGACAAATACAAATTGTTATTTCTCCATAGCGATATTCATGAACACTCTTTTTACGAAGAACTTTCCTAGCAATAAATTGACCTTTGACAGTATAAAATAAAACATTGATTTCAGACGGAATATTGCATATAATCCAGAATAGATGGAAATGGCATCTGGACACTAGAAATCACGGGATGCTTTCGCGGGTTCATCGCGTAAAAGCGAATGGTTTGCGTTCCAACCTTGTAATGATTACTGAATCCAAATATGTTTTGTAAGTTATACGAAGCACATACTGTAGTCCACGATAGCGTCTACATTTAATGAACACCTGATTTCTTTACTATCTTCTTAAAATATGAGACGGTAATCCTTCTTATACTCTCCCATCTCTAGTGATTAACCAAGATCATTATCGTCACTGAGAATCTTGCTCATCACTTCCCGTTCGAACTGTTTATTCAAAATGGTTGCTTTTAATTTTTAATTTGAATTTTATTTATGGCTTTTAAGGATGCGAGAAGGTGACGGCCAGGTCCTAAGTAGAAAGTACCATCAGTCAGTTGCCTGGTGTGACTGAGGAAAATCCTGGATGAACTTTAGTGAGGATGGTCGGCCGCTGGAATTGAACCCAGGACCTTCCGAATCCCAAGCCAACGGTTGCTTTAAATATTTCTTGCAGTAACGCCAACAGCATTCCTTTTCTTCTTTATTTTTTATATGTTTCCTTGTACTGTTCTTGAACCCTATCAGAAATACTTTGCAAAATACCATGCACAGAGAATTTTTTACACTACATAAGGCAAGCGCAGACTCGTTTTTTTACATACATTTTGGAAACTATTTTTGAAGTATTGAAGAAAAGGCGAAATATAAATATGGAATTTCAGGATAATACTAATATTTTTAGCGACCAAAGCTAAATGAAGTTAGGAAAATTCATTTACATAACTCTTATAATTGGAATGTTGAGCTTATTTATATTGCACGTTTTCATCAAATATTATATTGCTACAGCCTTAGCACGACGTCAAATCTACTGACAAAGCTGCATGAGAATCACGACCTTTCTTACATTTAAACATTTTCCAAACATTTTAATTTAATTTGTGATGATTTGTTTCTACAATCATTATATGTATTTCATTTTTTCCCCACAGGAACAACGTAGTTGGAAAATTACTTATATGGTGGGCAACAACTGATGAGCAGATAAGATGTTTGGACTTCCTCACTGAGGTATATAAGGAGAAACGTATACAGCACTTTTCAAAGTAATGGCTATAAACGCCGGGTAGATTCTTCAGCCCCTTCCGCAAAGATACCTTTGAATACGTTAACAATATTCGTAGATAAGATAAGATAAAATGAACTTTATGAGTGGTTACATCACTATGGCTTACGCTCGTTGCGATAAAATATTTGTATTTCGGATCTGAAAACTGCGAAAGTTAAGGCAGCGTCGTCAATAATTACGTAGTTTTTGACAAATAATGATGAAATACGTGTCGTTTAGCAAATCAAAGTAAAAGTAGTACAATGAAAGTAGTTCAGTAATGCTTGTTATTAAGGACTGAAGCATAGAATCGAGTTCTATGTGAATTGCGCTATGTTAATTTTAAGACAATGAAATTCTTTTTGGAAACTCCTCTATTCGCCCCTTTCTAAATTACAACCTTCCTAATATACATGCATTGTGTTCTACGCCGATTTTGGTTTGCCGAGTCGACATATCTTGTGTCATTATTCGTCGAGATATGACATCATTAGTAAACCTGTAGTGCAGATTTCGGTAGCCTCTAGCTACGAAAATACTCATGCGTTTGAATTTTTTCAAGTGAACCTTTTACCGTCAGCCCTCTATTTACAACCATCGCTTTAGTAACGCCCTGTAGAAATAGATCTTCCTTTTCTGTCATATTTTACGCACTTTTTTCTCAAACATATATCGATAATAATTATAGACAATTATATATAATTAAATGTTTAACTTTAGAGTCAGGGTGTGGTAGTGTCCCTTTAAGTCCTCGTGTGTGTATGTACGTGTGTCTGTTCCAACTATTTAGAGCAATAATGAGAAAATAATTGTCTTGTTCTAAACCATTTCAACCAAACTATTGTAATCTATAATTCAACAACTTAATAGATCACAGTTATCATAACCTAGCAGCTAAAGCGGAAATTCAAAATTAATATATTTAAGAAAGCGTCAGATTTTTACCTTAGCTCCTCAAGCTTACGAACATTCTTTCTACTCATAACAAATGCACTCTCGCAAAATTATTTCTTTCTCGTACCGGGAGTTATGTGAAATAATTTAGAAAAACTTCGAAAGGGGAACTAAGGATTAAACTATAGCTTACAAACCTGTTGTTCTAAATTTATATCTTTTCTAGAGTAATAAACTATCAGAAATTGTCTCGCAATATCTGTAAATGTTAAAACTGAACAAGAGGCTATATTTGTATATATTAATCTATCTATTTAAACCGGCAGCTTTTATAGTTATGTCTGAATAGTTTTCCTCACGAATAGGGATGGTATCGAGAAGAGACGAGTCTCGTTCTCGTCTCGAAATTTTTAGGACATCTTGTCTTGGTCTTGCCTTGATCTGAAAATTCAGGTCTTGGTTTTGGTGTCGGTCTCGATTGTAAACCTCAGTCTCGTCTCGGTCTCGAGTCTCGACACGCAAGTTTTGGTCTTATCTCGAGAGTCTCGAAAGACGATACACTTTATAAGGTTGCCGCCCTTGCCTTATTTGAAATGGGTATGCATACCTTCGGATCTCAGTACAAGAACAAGAATATTAACATGACATTAACATAGTTTGTTACATATAATTTGGGGTTTAGATTAGAAATAATAATCTGAAATAGAGAGAAAAACAGTACAACTTTAATGTATATATAGCTCTAGTTAGGATATATAGAATACACAATAGTGAGACACATAAAAATATTTATATTATGAGAATGGATCCATGTTATACCATAAATTGCGAAATTGGAATACGTATCATTTAAGTTTTGCTATTTCTAAATTATATTTAAATTGACTCTGTTACGTTAAAAAAATTTAAAAAAAAAACGTTTCAATCGATTTTCTTTACTAGATTTATAGAAATAAATGAACGTACAATGTTAAAGATTTTCCGAAACATTCCTGGGATAAGCTAGGCAAGTATAGCTACCTAGGAATTTTCGGTAATTTGGCTAATAAAGGCATCCGTCATACAGTTCTGAGGAATGTTGAGAGCAGAAAAAAAAAGAAGAAGTCTAAAGGAGATTTGACATGGGTTCTTTAGTGAAAAATCTAGCGTCGTACTGACAGCTCTAAATTTCCAGTTAAAAGAAAACAATATAGACTGTTAGAATTATGTTGGCTGAATCCCGAAGATATCAACAAAGTTGATCCCACGGCTTCTGCCAGATTTTAATCATTTATGTAATTGTTATTTGGATTTGGAATTCTCATTCACTCAAAATTTTCCCATTTCTACCAAATAAGAACTGACGAAATGACGGCAGCAAACTCTTGATCAACATTGCATGCACAGCTACGATAAGAAATAGTTTTCTCATTCTGCGCAGGTGCAGAACTGAAAACGAAAAATATCCTGAAATCATGCGAAAAGTCTGAGTTTTCCTTCATTACAGTGAAAAACATGAACTACTAAAATTCTTAGAAACCTCCCGGAAAATCCCTAGCAACGTTAACAAAAATTTCAACAATATACAGTACGTGACAAAATTTTTTATTTACTTATTTTGAACGTTTGTGCAGGGAAATAATCAAATACAAAGAAATCGAAAATAGTATTTACGGAACTGCGAAGCTACACGAATCAATTAGTTTACAATACTGCTCTTGAGTGGTTAAAAGAACCAATTCATAGGTATGAATTACAGCTGCACGTCCATACATTAAAGCAAAAAGATACGAGTGGTGTTCCCGGTAGGCGCTACTTTCAAATAGTGTATTGCGAAAAGTGCCGTATAAAAGAGCGTCTGCTGTATATTGTCTCCATCATTTGTAACGTTAGTATTGCCAAAGTCTTTCCATTTTTAAAAAAAATATGATAAATAAATGGTGTAAGAACATACCCATATTAGACTTTAGACAGTTTGGCTTCTTGACGTATGCTTTACAGTCTTTACAGTATCAGTATAGCAAAGGCTGATGTAAATGAGAGAGTGTCAACAGAAGTAAAAGACCACTAAGGGAGAAAGTATGGGGATGAAAATTCGCAGAAGAAAATAAATGTCTGTATTCATCCGTCCCCGAATCAATCTCCAAAATTTTATATTATTGTTGAAATACAATAGAAAATAGTTAGACATTGATGACTTAACTACTTATATGACTTATAGTCATATTTTTAAACTACAATATAACATGTTAAATAAAATTTGTTAGAATGAAATTGTCACAAGATTTCTTCTTGTATGGAACAACATCAACAAAAGCATTAAATTAATATTATCGCCATTCGTGAAAATGAAGCTTATAGTCTCGATCGAGACGAGAGTTTCGAGATGCAAGTCTCGGTTTCGTCTCGAGTCTCGAGGGATGTCTCGGTCTTGGTCTCGTCTCGAGTAAGTCTCGATGCATAGTGTCTCGGTCTCGAATTCGAGACGAGACCGAGACTAGTCTCTGTCTCGGTACCGTGTCTACTCAAGAATGGTTTCCATCACAGTTGAAAGTTCATTCTGGTCGTTCTTGAAACTTTTAATAGGAAACTTTAACTTTTCCTTTATTAGTATCTTAAATAACCTGACATCCACACGCACAGACACACAAAAGGAAAGATTGATAAAAGAAATATTATAATTATATTTCTATAAGTTTCGTCGTCGACAAAGTTCTAAAGTCTGTTAATTCCCTGGCATGTTAAAGGAACTCATGTTTTATTATTTGGTATGTAAAAGGGCAATTATGCCTATGTGTGTGCCTAAATAATTGTATATGTAAGCATACATACAGAATATGGTTTCAAGTGCCGCAAATGACGATAGAATTTATCATGATTGACGTTATTGGGAGGGAAGCTTAGCGAACTACTTCTTGGAAGATGAAGTTAATGATTAATACACGATAATAGAGGAATCCTTTGCTATTCAGTGGAGATAATTCTAATATATATAATAACTAGAGACCGGATTTTAAGGTGAAAAATGTGGTAGGAAAAAGGGAATAAAAGGTGCTGAAAAATCATTCAAAAAGGTTAAAGAAGGTGGTAATAGGATATCTTTATTAAGTGCTATAGTATACAGTTACATGAACATTCTTTATTCAAAACCAGGAAATATTGTTAAAATCATGCTTTAAACATTTTACCTTAATTGCAAAAACTTTTTTATTTAATCTCATAAACTTGTACAACATTCAACATTCTTTTTGTGGTTAAAACCAACTCGGTATTTAAAAAAAAACAAAAAACATTTATTTTGCAATATTGTGGCTTGAGAAACCGTTACAAACTACTGGGTTTTCAGAAACTGGTTATACTTGATTATGCACAACATTTCTATGTTTTCGAATGTTAGTTTCTGTCGCTTGGAGCTCAGGAGATCCTTGTATGCTCGACATCCACGGAAACCAGTGGTGCATATCTTGTAAGCACACGGAAAGGAAGTTCAATTGACGTTGGAAAGGTTTCTACGTCCGGATTGTTTCGCAAATTCAGTTCAAATTTGTCCCTAGCAAATCCGTCAAGGTTGTCCCTTACACGTGATAACTTCTCCCACTGTTTCTCCTTCTCCATACCTTCTTCTTCCAAACTCTGAATCACATCTGGTAAATACTTGTAGCCATGCACGTTGAAAAGTTCAACCTGGAGGTCTTGATCGTTGAGGATTTGCTGGGCATATTTGATGGCTGTTGCATTTAGGGCAGGTACAAATTGTCTGAACTTGTCGAAGTTTTCGAACAAGAAAACTGCAAATCTTATCCATGTACTCCACCTGGTTATGACAGGAAATTGTGGTAGAGGGAGGGCAGTTATTTCTCGGTACAAAGCTTGACGACTAGGCGCCTTTACAAGAATCTTTTCTAGAGCAGCAATGAATTCATTTACCTTACTGTATTCTTCCCTTATACTTTCACAAACACGGTGCAGACCATGTGCAATACATGTGACACGATTAAGGTTGGGGTACATGACCTTTAGTTGTTGAAAAGCCGACAGCATGTAACGTACTTGAACTGTCACAAACAATCGAACTTTATCGTATTTTATGCTTTCTGGCCACAGCATCATGCATGAATCATGGAAGGATTACATTACTGTGCAGGCATTTGTCTTTTCGAGTTGGTACATCTTGAACAACATCGGTTTCACCCACTCACCGGATAATGGAAACACCAATACATTCAGTACATATCTTTGCAGCTCGTCAGTTGTTTCGTCTAACATGAAACCCACTTCTTGTTTGCCGACCACTTCTTTGATTTTTACGAAAACATCTTCATAAATCGGCTTTACGTAGTTTTTTCTCAGGGTGCTCTCGTCTGGTACTGATCTTTGCGTATACTTTTCCAGAAATGATTTGAATGCAGGATTGTTTACTTTGTGAACTGGAATTCCTGATTGCAATAACGCTGTTGTAAGATCTGCGTAAAACACATTACATGATCGCTCTTTTTCAAATCCGGAAGCGAGAGCATTTATTAACGTACTTTGCTTTGGTTGTGACCTGCGAAGTTCCATGTTCTTAACGTGTTTGCTGTAGTTGTTATGGTGGTTTATTCTGTCTGTTTGATGTTTCTCATCGATGGAAATATTTACATCGCAAACTGCACATCGAAGAATTATACCATCACCTTCAATGCATTCCTTCTTGAATTCTGCTGCAAGTGTACGGAACTTTTCCTTCTTTATCTTTGGCATGCTATGCTTTTATTGAGAAGAATAAGTTCTGGTTCAGATTGTTACAGAACCAAGCAAAGCCAAAGACTTCAAACTAGAAAGTGCGAATGAAGAGCTCGATTTCTTTTTCTAAACCTTTTTTATACACGAAACCTCGACGGCATGTGCAACAATGGTGCTAGGGAAAACAGCCTTTTTTTCTTCTATCGCGGAGTTTTGAAAGACGAAAGGAAATTTCCGCTCTTTGTCGTACATGCAGAACATTATTTATTGACTGTTTGCCCCGTTATTGTTGCCATTAAGTCGCCTAAGATTGCGCCTAAGATTGCAGAATAATTATGTGTAAACGAGACTGAAAATAAAACATATTGTTCTGTAAAAAATTTAAAAAGAAAAAGGGACAATAAAGGTGCTGAAGGTTAAAAGAAGTAAAAAAAAAAGGGAAATTTTATTAATCTAGCAAAAAAGGTGCAACAAAGTGCGTTCATTTCAGTTCGTTTTATGCCCGGAAATACATATTTTGAACTTTGGTTGTTTATAAGCTACATTTTTAGAAAAGGTGCTGCACCTTAAAATCCGCTCTCTAATAATAACCTATTAAATAGAAACCCAAGTGTATTAAAAATCTTAAAGAAAATGATTGTCCCTACTGAATTAAACCAGGTGTTTATACATTCAAAAAAACTCTGACAATATTCGATATACACCAAATTTCACTTGCCATTATTATGTTGCAGAATTTCGTCGACAATTCAAACTCAGCGGCTGACCATCCTGACTGAAGTTATACATGATTTACCTCAACCGAACGGCTGTAATTTAGTTGGTACAGCGTTGGCTTAGCCAAAGGAAGGTTCAAGGTTTGATACCAGCAGTCAACCATCTTGACTAAGATTTTGACAAGGTTATCTCTATCATACCAGGCAAATGCCAGAATGATTCATACGAACCAGGTCCTAGACAACTTCCTTTCCAGCACCGTATTCTGGCCTGTGATGCTTAAAGGACATAGACAAACTAAAATTCAAGAGTTTGCCTCAGTTTCACTAGATAAATGCCGGAATGGTACTTTGAATAATGCCTTGAGCACAAGTTTCCCCATCTTTTCCCCACCCATATCCTGGCTTGAGTAAAAACTGCCTATTCAAAGATAGACCTTTGCTCGACTAATACATAAGAAAATGTTAGTAAAAGATTTGTGCTGTTTTCGACGAAAAGAAAGTGACACCCAGTGTGCACTACTTACGTGGTGTGCACGATTCTGTGGACCATTATCTAGTGAGGCTGAATGAAACCTTGAAAAACGTTATAGTCACAATGGCCTGCGGAGCAATAGTTCAAGTCTATGTTGCTCTTAAGTATTAAGAGTTTCGTCAATAAAGAATACTGGCTGCAGAGGTTCTTAAATCGGATGGATTTTCATCACCCTGAATCAGATGCAAAATGACATAAAGTTGCCAATTTCCGATTCCATTCTTTTTGTTCCTTATTCTCTTTCTTGCTTACTCTGCTTTCACGGCAAGGTAGGCAAGCGCATTCTCCGTAAATTCAAACATTTTATTTGATAGTATAGATATAGTGTATGCATAAGTTTTTGCCGGTTTCTGTGGTAAAGAAAACACGTAATTTTCAAGGGAAATTAATTTTGTTTCATTCAAAATATTGGCCATCGGCTTCTACACATTTCGCCCATCTTCCACGTAATTGATGCATACCATGCCTGAAAAACTGCTTATCTTTTGCGGCAAACCATTCGTCGAGCCATTTTCCAACGTCTTCGAAATCGCTGACGTGCTGCTCTGCGAGCACGTGCCACATTGATGCGAAGAGGTGATAGATGGCGCCAGGTCTGAGGAGTACGGCTTGTGCGGAAGGATGTCTCATCCAAGCGATTTCAAGGTGTCTTTCGCTGGTTTTGCTGTGTGAGACGGCGCATTGTCGTGTAACACAATCACTTTGCCATGTCTTCGGGCCCACTCCGGTCGTTTTTCGATCAATGGGTGATTTAAATTAATCATTTGTTGGCGATAGCGTAGTGCATTAACGGTTTCGCCGGGCTTCAAGAGCTCATAATACACAGTACCGCTCTTGTCCCACCAGACACAAAACATGGTCTTCTTGCCGAAGCGATTTGGCCTTGGTGTTGAAGGACCGGCTTCGCCAGGTGAAAGCCACGATATTTTCCGCTTCGGGTTTTCAAAATAAATCCATTTTTCGTCACCCGTAACAATTCGATACAAAAAGGATTTTCTTTCGTGGCGTTGAAGCAGCATTTCACAAGTGACTTTACGATTTTCCATTTGACGTTCATTCAAATCGTGTGGAACCCATTTACCCAGTTTATTGATCTTCCCAATTGCTCGTAAACGTCTGCTGATTGTTTCTTGTGACACATTTAATGCTTTTACCAATTGCTGTTGAGTTTGAGTTGGGTCATCCTCCAATAACACCTGCAATTGCTCGTTTTCGCACTTTTGTGGTCTACCAAGACGCACACTGTCTTTCACATTGAAATCACCACTTTTAAATTGTCGAAATCATGTCTCACATGTTCTAGTCGATGGAGCGTGTTCATCATATATTTCTACCAGTACAGGATGACTTTCAACAGCCTTTTTTTTTTATTAAATAAGAAAACAATGCGTGCTCCAAATGTTCTTTTACAGGCACAAACTTCTACATGATCACTGAACGATAAAACAAAGACGTTAGTTTTTGGCGGACTCAACTTGTGTGTGTTTGTAGTTTAATGTCAGACGAACAAAATGACGTATGTGTCAAATGAATATGGTGCGTACTTTTCGCTGGCGCCATCTCTTAGGTAAACCGGAAACTACTTATGCATACACCTAGTATTTGTTACTTTGTTTAAAACACTTGCTTTAGTATTAATTGCGTTAATGAGCTTCTATTTCTTTTCACTGAATTTGCTAGGGCTTCCTCGTAAATACCGCGAAAGTGAATTAACTAACTTAGTTCTTATTGTCAGTCACGTAACAAGGTATACTATCAGACCTTGAGTGCGGGATTGCGACAATATTACCTGCAGTGAAATCAACTACATATGCCATGTTGTTGACCAGAAAATAAATTTGTTCGCATGAGTCGAAAAGGAATTATGGTTATAAAAACAACTGTGTAGGAGCATGTAAAAGAGCTATGGTTATCAAAATTAATATCTCGGAACGCATTTGTCATCAAATTCATGATAACAATGCCAATAAGAAAATTGAATATGCAGAACGCACTAGCACCGTTCTCCAAAAAGCAGCAGTCGTTTAATTTTTATAAAGTTCAAAGTTTGACTACAATATGAAGTATACTTCATTGTGTACAGCAGAAAGTGAATGTAATCTTATGAAATGTACAATGTTCAATGCACTGTGTATGTTTACTGTGAGTTTTATATTTGTCTCGTGAGACGTCCCAAAATTACAGGTCCGAAACAAAAATAAGAAAAAGTGTACTTATTTTAATCGAATATGGTTTCATTCGAATTTGAATTTGATTTTTCTTGCCTTTAGGCATCTAAGGCTCATGCCAAGGCGTCATTCGAAACAAATACTGCATAAATATTTACAAGTGTAAACTTCTGTTGTAAGATTAGTTATACACAGCCAATAACACGTCAAAAGGTGAAGTACGAGAACTATAGCTTGTCTAATACAATGAGTTTATATTTGTCCATACAAATGCAGAACGTGTTCAGACGAGGTCATATTTGATTCAAAAATTAGAATTCCTCTGACTTACATTTCTGGCCCGAAATTTGGTACGATTCATTACCTAAACATGAAATGCACCTTAAACATAGATTACTGTACTATGCATTGACCATTGTACGTTTTATTTCCCAAGATTTCATTTCCCATGAATGCTTTCCGAGGCATGGAGCAAATTTCTTTTCTGGTGAGCAACAGGACATAATAGTTGTTTTGACTGCAGATAAGTGCATAATTAACGCAATCCCCTATTCAAGATTTCACAATATACCTTGTAAATTATAAAGCTTAAAATTAATAATTATGTCGGGTTATCGTCATTCCATTTCGTTCGTTTCTGCAAAGTGTTCTTTACAGAATTACACGATTTTGTTGTGAAAAACCTGCCACACATTGAAATGTTTGTTTTATACTGTAATTTGCAACCATA
Source organism: Lepisma saccharinum (assembly GCA_022664845.1). Taxonomy (NCBI): domain Eukaryota; kingdom Metazoa; phylum Arthropoda; class Insecta; order Zygentoma; family Lepismatidae; genus Lepisma; species Lepisma saccharinum. The sequence continues at coordinate 73,905 of JAGDQP010001924.1, forward strand.
TTTATTATTTTTGGTAAACGATAAAACTTGGCTTTGTTGCCGATCCTTTGTTCAATTGTTAGATATAAATTTGTGTGGTTCATATGTCATATTCTCTTCCCATTGGCCACTAGAAAAAGAACCACGCAAGTTGACGTGGGTGAGGACGAACGGTCAGCTTGACTTCCAGTTGGGATCCAAAGAAAGTTATGTGAGGAGGAACTGGTGTTTGAGTGCTTAATTAGAGGGGAAATGTATAATTTAGTAAAGGTGTAAGAGTGTACTTCTTTTGCTGGATTCTGTTCGTAAAGGTAAACAACAAAATTCGAATAAGACAGTTCTTTTTCCAATTAGTAGTGATTATGATTCACATAAGGATTATCATTCTTATTCATAAACAAAGAGCCTATTTCATTTCCAGGTCTTTATAGGTTGCATTCTTTTTCAGAATTATATAGCAATCTTTTTCCTGGAAAACTCTTAACTTTTAGATGCCAATATTATATTTTTCTTCTCTCTATTTGGGAATGAGAAAAATAATTGGTTGAGAAAGAGAAATATTTAATCACTGCTAAGATAAAACTTATTTGGGGTTGTATGATTAAGTTGCACAGCCCAAGAATGTTTACTAATGGTTTCTATCAATTGTCCATTAAAGTTAATTAATGTTTGGTGGATACAGAAACCACAGTGGGACATTACGGTACGACTGTTAACACGTGAAAGACAAAAAATGTATAGAATAAATGATTGTATATATAAAAATGATGCGCTTGTCTGTCCACTGGTTTCAAGAACTTTGATCAACAACAAGATCGATAGTGATTCGTCGGCAATAGCAACAGGTTCCACATTTTGCTGTATAATCGCACCAAAACCATAGATAGTTTAAGGCTATAAAAATGAGTGATAAGTGGTATTGTTTCCAAGGTAACCATGAAAATTGATGGCTCTTAAGAAATGCATCCTGTTACCATGGAAACTGAAGTAAGTTTGAAGTTAACTGAGGCTGAATTATGGTATACTCTATCATCATACATATTATGTTGATATTGAGCCAGACATTCACTTGTAATGGGTGAACATGTGCTTTTGATAGAAGTACAGTGACCGTGCAAACATATCACCTATTGGAGTTTCTACAACCTAAAACCATCACGGATAAGGTATGATTATTCCACAAATATGGCTAACTTTAGCTACTACCGTCTATTCGCCTTAGAGCATAAAGAACTTCGTTTGCTGTCGCTCGCTCAACTAAAAACAATACGCGAACAAAGACAGTGAATTCGCTACCATCATATTCCATACATAATGCCATCCATTCCACACATTTTGTCATTCCATGCGTAAGCAACCCGTACAATAAAGACAATTTCAAATAGTTTTTGTACTAGTTACTTCACAAAAAATATGCCCTGTTACTCTTTGCCACATCCGTTCACCATTAAAACGTCTACGTGTGTTGAGAATGTTATTTACAATACAGGATAGCCAGGGGTGGAATGGCACTTTTTTCTTGGGTACACGCTGTTCCATACGTTTTAGGCCAGACTGTTCTCTGACACGCTATAACTTCAATTTCCTGGAACAATGTAGATTCTTAAATAAAATGTGTGGTTGCATACGGAACAGGGGTAAGAAATACATACCGGTACTTCAAACAAAACTTTCGGAGCGTTCATCATTAGTGAGAGAGAATGCTATTGCCCAGTTCGATAGCCTTGATTACATACTGACCGGGTAGCTGTGAGGTTTAAGGCGTTAGACCAACGACTCGAAGATCGCGGGTTAGAATCCCGCCAGCGGCATGGATGTTTGTGGATTTTTACAAGGTGTATAGTGTCGAATCGTGACGGGCCGAAGTCAAAAGTTACTAGACTGTCCCACATAAAATTAAGTACTAAAGCCGTGATTACGTATGCCAATACCATCTCTGTTCGCACGGGAAGTCTTTTTATATATGGATACACCAGGTTTGAAGTCTTTGAGATACCATGCCTCATCAGCTCTGCTGTTTATGGTATTGGAAATATGAACCTCATAAGTTTATTTTCTTACATTTTTGTTAGCTTGCAGCTCCGAAACGCGGCGGAATTTCCACCCCGGTCTAGTAGAAATACTGTAGGTTGGTGGGATACAGGTCGTTTGGGGTTAGGTTAACCTTCTCCATGTGCAGGTTACGTCATGTGCCACATAGTCGAGTGGTTTCATAAGTAGTTTATGGTTGGAGGTGCCCTAGAGGTAGGTGGTGACATCAGCAGGGGTGATTGTACAAGGCTATGATTGAAATATGGGTGGGAAAAGGTATTACGCAATCGTTTCTGCAAGAAAGTCTTAATTTTAAGACGGCGTCCACGTAGTTGCTGATTGGCTAAGTGGTTTGGGATAGGAGGCATCACGAGTCATGAGGCATCATTGACGCGGGCAAGATAGAACAAGTTATTCATTGTTTATGGAACCAGACTCCCGCAGAACCCACCCCTGGCTACGTCCCCGGACGCGAGACAAGATAGAACAAGTTGTTTGATGTCATTGACGCGAGGCAAGATAGAACAAGTTGTTTATTTTTGATGGACCCCCCTGAAGCCATCCCTGGCTACGTCCCTGTCTGTCTTATAGAGAATAGTAACAAGATAGTAGCTAAAAAGCATATAATTTTGTTAAAAATGATTTTAATTTAAGATAAGATCATTTTTATAGAGCCCCCTCAGCACCCAACCCTGGCTACGTTCCTGTCTGTCTTATACAGAATACTAAGAAGGTGCTAGGAAAAATGCATATAATTTTGCTAAAATGATGTTAATTTAATAAAATATATTATCTTTTGATGGACCCCCCTCAGCACCCAGCCTTGACTGCATCCCTGTCTTTGTCACAATACTAAGATGATCCAAGGTAAAATGCATAAACCCTCAGCACCCAGCCCCTGTGTACGTCCCTGTCTATCTTATACACAATATTAAGAATTTAACAGAAGTTATGTGTCTTCCCACTATTGATTATAAATCTCACAAGATTCTTTATTCGGAAAGAACTGAAATCTAGTCCGGAGTAAAAATGTAAGAGCATAAAACTGTACTCGCTTCATATTTTACTTTACAGGCTAAACTAAAGTAAAAAAAATCTTAAGAGAAAGCCTATTTACAGGAAAACTTTATAGGTTCTTACCTTAGAAGATTGTTAATAAGAATTCAGACAGACACCTCCAGCGAAAGTGAAAAAAAGCCAGGCATAAACGTTGTTTGCAAGTTACTTTTTTTAAAATGTAAGAGATGATCATAAAAAGGACAAGAGATTTTTCTTTAATTTACAACACGATAACAGCATAACCTAACACCACCTTAGTTTAGAAAGAAACTAACCAACGTCTTCAAGTCTGGAATGTTTGCTTAGACAGGGCTAGCAAGTTTAAAAACAGACTCCCAACGTGGTAGCGTTCGAAACTCGCTTTAATAGGATAGTTGCTTTCTGTTGAGTGAGTGAGGCTTGGTTTTTGACCATTTCCTTTTTTGATGGAATTTCCAGATGATTACATTCACCCTAATTGCAGCCAAGCGAAAGAGGAGGAGTAGGAAAACCCGAGTTCACATCATAGTTGCGTTCGCTTCAGTGAGTGAGACTTGGTTTTTGACCATATTCCTCGTTCAATGGAATTTCCAGATGATGACATTCACCCTAATTGCATCCAACCGAAGGTGGAGGAAAACGCGAGTCCACTCATGCTTGAAAGATAACATGTTTTTCTTACTACACCTGAGTGGTTGTATGAACATGGAAAGTACTGAAATTGGTGAAACATGGAAAATTGTCGAGTTTGATTGACACTCTTACTGATTTAGAGGAGATACAATATGTTTTGTCAATAAAGCTACGATAATATCAAAATATCAGGAATAAATGAAGGAAAAATAATTGATTTATCTTTGAACTTGATGACTTTGGAATTTTTGGGAAACACGTTTTCGTAGTTGACTGTGAATGTTTGGTTCACGAGCGTGAAAAATAATTCCCATAGTTGTCAGCACATGATTCACTGGGGAGAAAGAGTAAATAGGCTGGCTGACTAGCTCATTTCTCTAGCATGATTGAGTATAGATTCGCTAACTCATTTTCAGTGAGAGACGGGATGTTACATTCATGGTGGGTAAAGCGAGTTTATACCTTACTTGAAAAAATGTGAATAAAAGCCTACCCTAGAACAATAGTATTTCATTCTTGATCCTGGTATCAGAAGAGTGAACATCGTACTTGCTTCGTGGAGAAAGTTCCTACGCGAATCTTCTGCTTGTACAAGACATTTTGGTAAGCCGTCTTTTCTGTTTATAATTTTAGTAAGACTGAAAGTTGATTTTCAATAAAGCTTGCATTGTGATAGTACGATAATATTAGGCTTCATTTTCTTTTACACTTGCGTTGTAGTAGTACGATAATATGAGGGTTCATTTTCAATAACGCTTGCATTGTGGTAATACGATAATATTACCCTACATTTTCTTTGACACTTGCGCTGTGGTAGTACGATATTGTGAGGGTTCAATTTCAAGAACGCTTGCATTGTGGTAGTATGATAATATTAGGTTCATTTTCTTTGACACTTGCCTTGTACTAGTACGATAATATGAGGGCTCATTTTCAGTAACGCTTGCATTGTGCGAGTACGACAATATTAGGCTTCATTTTCTTTGACACTTGCGTTGTGCTAGTACGATAATATGAGGGCTCATTTCTAATAACTTGCTTTGAGAGAATATTATACGTAAATTTCAAAGGGTTAATTTTCAGTGAGTCTTGCGTTGAGGAAATTTCAAACAGGCTTTGAGTATTTGTTTGCGTTGACAATTGCAATAAATATTAGGGCTAATTTCCAGTGAGTCTTACGTTGAGGAAATCTGAAACACGCTTTGAGCATTTGTTTGCGTTGACAATTGCAAGAAATATTAGGGCTAATTTTCAGTGAGTCTTTCGTTGAGGAAATTTGAAACACGTTCTGAGTATTTGTTTCCGTTGACAATTGCAAGAAATATTAGGGCTAATTTTCAATGAGTCTTGCATTGCGGAAATTTCAAACACGCTTTGAGTATTTGCTTGACTTCACAATTACAAGAAATATCACACCTAATTTTCAACCACTCTTACGTTGAGGAAATCAAGATGAAAGGAGTTTTGTGGATCAGTTGAAGATGAGGGGAGTTTTCAGTGTTTTTAATGTAGGAAGTGACTGAATATGTGAATCTAATTGTCTAGTGAGGGCAAAATATTCATGAAAGTTTTTCTTTTTTCATTTCAGATTACAATTTGATGGTTGAGAAAGCCAAGTTTGCTTACAGTCTTCTTTCTGTTCCTGATTGTTTCTTCAGAAAAAGGCGAGTTTACAGAGAGGCTTGGTGTAAATTCACAGAAATTAATTAAGGTAAATAGATATTTCATAATACAATATTCTGTCATGATGGATTGATTTATCATTTCTCACTGTACTTATATGTGAATGTTAGACCAAAGTAGTTTCATGAGATTTTTAAAATAACATTACAGCTGGGAAAGTTTATAAAGTATCTTGCTCTATTGGAAGTATTATGTGGTATTTTTAATGAATGCGTGATCAAGGTAGTATTACTTGAATGATGTTCTCATCTAACATTTTATAAAGGAAATTGTAGATCTATAAAAAATGTTGATTTTAAACTTAAAAAGTAAAGATATTTCACCTATTATTTATGTGACCATGAATTGGACTTGAACATTATGTTTTTATTACTATTCCATTCGAATAACGTTTATTGTAATATCATTGATAAAGCTAATTTTAGTAAGCACTCATATCAATTTAGCAGTATGTTTCCATTTCCGTGTATTGTCTTTGGTAAATGGATAATAATACTAGTGTATTGTTTTTATACTTTTTCAGCAATATGAGCGAATTCAAGAACGCCGTTGATGCTCTTTTAACATGTGAAGCGGAAATGGGGTATAGAGAGAAGGAGACAATGCTGAAAACTTGGAGACAGGTATGTAATTACTTAGCAAATCGCTGCTTTCCCACTGTATCCATTCTCTTTGACTTTATTGACAAACTTTGTGAACAATCCAGGGGGAATGAACACATGTGTAGACGCATTTTGGCTGCCTGTGAGAGCAAGGAAAATATTGTTAATTTATTTATGGGGGATTTTTCAGTAAAGATGAAATTGTGCGATTAGGGTGGCAGCATTATTCCATCTTCGTAGATAAAGTGGATGAGGAACAAGGGACAGTAGTTGACCCTGTAGTAGCTATGTTCTTATAACTACTATCTCATGTGGTGAGTGGTGATTCAGAGATTTATGTTCGTGTGAACGAAGATGCATCTCTGACCATCATTCCTGGCAGGAGGTCTCTCCCTCCTTTCCCAATCAGTTTAACTTCTAAGATAGATAATGCTACCACTCAATCTACTTCTATTGTAACTTGTTCTAGTGCTTGCACTACCACCACCACCTCAATAGCAAACACAATTACCTGTGCCTTCTGAATTCTACCATTTATTGCACCACCACTGGAATCTGTTCTACGATATCCTCTTCCTCGGCACTCATGCCAAAACCACCACCTCCTGCACCTATTCCCTCTACATCTCTGGATGAACACTCTACCTCTTGCTATCCACTCCCGACGAATTCTAATACTCATTTACCAAATACTTCATTTTCTGCTGCTATACCTAGTACCAGCCATGCAGACTTTCACAGCGTTGATAGGGAACATTTCAATGGGGAAAATATCGAGGCCGTGAGAGTGGATAGGGATTCTCAAGAACATAATATTTTGGAAATGTCACAGAAGGGTGAAGAGGTGTGTAATGATTTTTTTATTTATTTCAAGGGGAAGGGGATATTTTTAAAAGTATCGCAGTCACAGAGGGAATATGCCAGTCTTCCCGTAAACGAGTATGCACTAGATTCCCTTTATGTGGACTAGAGGTTACCATACGTGTTCGAGAGCTGGGTCGTATTTTAAACCTCGAGCAGTATGTTGAGGCTCTGTTCACATTCTCGCTTGAACAAATATTGTCAGATGTTGACCAAAATAGTTACATTGGCTTTAGCATAGACAGTTCGAAGGACACACTTGGGTGGGTTTATATTCCATTGAGAAAACGTCCGTATATAACAGTTGATCACATTCTTTCCTCTTTAGAAAATATTTTGAATTCTAACGAGGTATTTCTCCTTGGTGAAAGAATGACGATCAAATGCCATATTACTGACCCGACACGTGGACAGGGTCAACCGAATGATACGAAATACTATCTTCCGACGGAGGAGTACTTGGAAAAACATATTATTCGCGTTCCGAGCTTCCCTGGCGATAGGGAGTATGATTGTTTCGCTCGCGCTCTTTGTGTGGCTCGAAGTAGATCAATTCAGACAAAATATATAACGTACTATATGAGAACGCATCCTAAGTATTGAATTGAGGAAGGAAAAGAGTTATGTGAAGCTGCAGGTGTTGACGTGAAAGGGAATATGATAATTACCAAATTGTTGTATCTGTACGCACTCCATTGACAAGGGATTTTAATATATGGTATCGGGAGCAGAGTGCGATTTCTAGTAAAAAGCTATTTCTCTTTCAAGAAAACCAGCACTACGTAGTCACTGCCTGTATAAAATCCTTTCTGGATAAAAGCGGGTATTGTCCGGATTGTCTTACTCCCTATTATAATCGTTTTGAGCATAGGTGTGAGTATCAATGTCAAAGGTGTGAGGAGAGACATATCGTTAGAGATGATGATGAAGAGAGTAATATTAAATGCGATGATTGTTTCCTACTCTTTCGTGCTATCGCACCCATAGCATGAAAGAGAATTGTAGGCCCCTATGTTACTACGTGAAACTTTGTCCAAAGTGTGGAGTTAAAATAGATTCTCGTCGTCGAAAAACTGATCACGTTATGGTGAACGTTTTTGTAGTATATGTCTGACGGATGTTGAACCGACCCACTTCTGTTTCGTTAAGAAGTTACAGAAGATCCTTTTAAAAACTTCTTGTACGTTGTTTTCGATGTTGAAACTCAACTACTGAAAGAGAGTGAAAAAGGAGAAAGTAAGCATAGTGCAAACTTAATTTGTGCTTCTCGCCGCGGTCACAAATGTAAGGATTAGGACGTGGAGTATAAATGTTTTGAATATGGTAATGCAGAAGGTGATCGAGACTTTGTTTTTATGACATGCAACCTTTTGTCATCCACGTCCTCAATCAAGGTCCAAAGTTTGAGAGAGCCGTGACAACTGCACAGAATAGGTTCCGTTTTGATATTTTACTACTAGCAAGGGATCTCATCGAAAACAATACTTTTCTCCTAATATTATTGCTCAAGCTGAGAAAATTATACAGTTATCGGCCGGGAATATTTCTTTGAAGGACAGTTTTTTGTTTTTAGCGGGAAAGTTATCAAAATTGCCGAATACCATGGTATTACAAGAAGTACTCAAGAAGGGCGACTTCCCCTTCTTATTCAATTCCAAAGGTAACGACAACTATGAAGGACCATTGCCTATTATCGATTTTTATGAACTGGATTCCAAATCCGGGAAACAAGGGAAGGCTCTTCGAGAGTGGTATGATACCGTGAAAGATAAGACGTTCAACATGCACAAAGAAATGCTTGAGTATTGTAAGAACGATGTATTCCTTATCACATACGCCATGATTAAGTTTTCGAATCTGATCGAAGAGAAAAAAGGTAGTATTCAATGTTTTCACAAGACCCGTACCAAAGCTGCCTGTGCAATGCAATGATTCAGGTCCTTATACCTACCAGAGAATACAATTCCTGTCATTCCTCCGACGGGGTTCCAATACGGAAGTCATTTTAGCAAAAAGTATTTAAATGGATAAAGTATATGGAGTCTCTTCACCGAAATGTTAGTATTCGAAACGTTGCTAATGGGGCGAAGTACCATTTTGTAAATATAAATTGGATGGTTATGAGGAGAAAAATAGTACAGCCTATGAGTACTTTGGATGCTATTGGCATGGCCATACCTGTATTCAACAACTTCGTAATTATCCTTTGGATGACGAACAACGAGTGACGTTGCAAAGCAGGTATGAGGCAACAAAGATTCGGAAACAATCTTTAGAAAAGTGTGGTTTAAAAGTTATTGAAATATAAGAATGTCAGTGAAATGAGCAATAACGAAATTCCCTTCACATTCAGGATTTCATTAAAACACAATGTAGGGAAACGGAAGGTTTTCTTATTCCTAAGGAAAGTCTTAAGGGAGGGAGAACTGAATGTTTTCGTGCATTGTATGAATCCAAAGATGATGAGTACATCCGCTATGCAGATGTCATTTCTCTCTATCCATGGGTAATGTCGGGGAAGCCTCTTCCTGCTGGGAAGCCTATTATTCAAAGAAAGGATATTCCGAAGCCAGAGGATATCCATGGTGTTGTATTCTGCAAGGTTTTAGCTCCACAAAAGTTAGACATTCCGATCCTTCCACACAATGCAAACAAACGTCTAGTGTTTGGACTTTGTAGGCTCTGTATGGAGGCAATGAAGAAAGGGGAATGTAATCATGATGAGGAACAATGGAGAGTCGTCGGGACATTTTGCACTAACGGATTACATAAAGGTATTGAGAAGGGATACAAAGTCCTTAAACCATATGAAATTTGGGAGTTTAAATGAATGAGCTAGTTTTCAAGAACCACGTGAATACTTTCCTGAAAATGAAGCAGGAAGCTAGTGGCTTTCCCTCCGAATGTAAGACTGAGGAAGAAAAACACTCTTAAATTCGAGACTATCTTGAACATGAAGGAATAACGCTCGAGTATGATAAAATCAGTGATAATCCTGGCGTGAGGTATATCGAGAAAGTATTTTTAAATTTTCTTTTTTTCAAGTGGAAGAAGAGAACAGATTTAACTCAGACCGGGGTGGTATCTGATGAGCACTCATTTTTACAAATCATTCGAGCGCCGTATTTACAAGTTCAATCCGTTGTTCCTATTACGCAAAGCAAACTTGTAGTAACATATAAAGACTGTCAAAATACAAATTGACCTTATCCCTTTTCGAATCCAATTTTAGCTGCTTTTATATCATCCTGGGACAGACTTAGACTATATGAACTTATGGCGGCTATAGGTATCGAATTTTTACTCTATGGTGACACTCACTCAATTATGTATTCACAGAAAAGGAATCAACCACTCAGGCTACTTACTGGGAACTATTTGGGTGATTTAACGGATGAGACCAACCAGGGTGGGAGAATCGGAAATTTGTGGGGTTGGGGACGAAACATTAGAGTTTTAAAATGCAGGAATTGAGGGAAGAATAGTTTAGGCATAAACGTAAGATTAGGAGTATAACTTTAAATGAACGGGCGCGAAAAGTGATTGATTTTTACCATTTTTATAATTTAGTGAAGGAGAAATATGACATAATGTGACTAACCCAAATACGATCAGGCGGTGCCTAGATACAAAATTTTAAGCAGACCTGAACAGAAGACCCATCAAATTGTAAATAATAAGAGAATACTAAAAGATTCAAATGACAAGGAGACTTTCGCACATTACCGTAGGGCTTTAAACGACAAAAACGTAATGGTTGATTCCTTTTTCATGTAAGTATGCATATGTGTGTGTGTGTTCCCTTTAGGATGATATAATAGGAAATGTTTTCAGAGAATTATTTCATTTGATATCAACATGTTTTAGTTTCAACTACCTTGCACTATGATGACCAGCGGACCATCCCTTTGAGGGAAAACCACATTTGTTAGAAAATTGCTACAACATAGGGATAAAATGTTCATTACCCACTTCAAAGAAATTGTTTGGTGCTAAGTTGCGGTAGTACCTATTCTCTCACCCTCCCATTCTAATATTCGATTTGTTAAAGGAATACCAGATATGAATAATTTTAAAATTGAGTCCAATCCTTTAATTATTTTAGATGATTTAATGAATGAAACAAATGGAGATGTCAGTAATTTGTTCACAAAATATGCACATCATAAAAACCTATCAGTTATCTTTATAGTTCAAAACTTATTTCCTAAAGGGAAACATTCTCGTAACAATTCTTTAAATAGTCACTATATCGTAATTTTTAAAAAACCAAGAGATAAATTACAAATTCAGTGTTTAGCTCGTCAAATTATGCCTCATCATAGTAAGGGTGTTGTAGAGGTTTTTGAAAAACTACTGCTAAACCACGTTAATAATTACTTACTGATTTAACACAAAAATCCATAATGCTTTGCGAATTCGAACAAATATTTTTCCAGGCGAAACGATGCACGTATACACATATGAAAAGCATGCGAATACTCCAGTTTCTCTTTAGTCGTTCAGAGGATGTCAAACTTAAAATATCATTACAAAGAACTCCGTGCTCTTTGCAAGTGTATGGGGAAAAAGCGTAAAATATTACTTCAACATGCATCCGGTAATTTAATTCGAACTGTTGCTCAAGTTGGTAAAAACTTTTAAAGGGTAACATTAAACTCTCTCATCATCAAAATTCAAAGGCTACGTTGTAACAAAAAGACGCTACGTGCTCTCTTACTCAGACGATCAAGTATAAAAGTATGCGTAAACTGTTAATACAAAAGGGTGGAGCATTACTAACTTTATAAATTGGACCTATTTTAAGTTTTGTGGCTGAAGTTTATTAAGAAGTTAACATGTCTCACTCATAGTTTCAAAAAATGATACTCATACCTGAAGATGTTTCTACTCACCTTGTTTCTTCGATGAAATATAACGTTTCTCATCAAGAACGTTTAGATCAAGAAATGTCTGATATTGTAAATCGAACTGATCTTTCCATGGAGCAAAAACGGAAATTATATCAACAAGCACTACATCGATACTTGAAACATACTCCCCCAGCTCCAAAGCCTATTGCAATACCCCTTTTTGATCAAGAAGGAAGTAATACCAAATCACTATATTTAATTTAATTAATTTTAAATTCAATGCCAAAAACGCTAGTGAGAAAAACATCAACATTATTAATTCTCTTGCTCAGTTCAAAACGTATCAGTTGGGATCAGAGTGGTGTTGTAAGGATTGATAATAACGTACTCTCAGGATCAATATTATTGATCTCATTCATGACGTTATTCGAAAACGTAGCTCATACGATTCTGTAGGTCTTGATGTATTTAAGTCATTTCTTCGTGATATTAATGTACCTAAAGAATTAATCAACTTTCAATTTGGGGCTGGGGCTAGTGTGATTTTTCTTTCTCAAAAGAAGGAGAGGAAAAAATTTATTTCTCCAAAGAATCAAGGTAGATAACGTAAAAATAATATTTTTGAAAACATTTTAAAAAATATAAACAGTACAAGTTTTAACTATGTCGCTTTCTAAGGTTTATTATACTTATTCAGATCCATCATCTCTCGGAAGTATTTCTAAATTACAACGAAATACAGGTTTAGAAAAATAGAAAATTCAAAAGAGATTAGCTTCACAAGATACATATACATTACATGTTCCCGCTCGGAAAAAATTTCCACGAAAACAATATTATATAAGTGGTCCCAACGAATTATTACAAATGGATTTAGCAGATATGCAAAATGTTGCAAAATATAATGAGGGGTATAAATATATTTTATGTTGTATTGACGCATTTAGTAGATTTGCAACTTGTATTCCTGTAAAAATGTAAATCAGGGCCGGTTATGGCTAAAGCTATTGAATATTTTTCATAGCTTTCGTATGCCTCTACTTCATTGTCAAACTGATTTAGGAACGGAGTTTTATAATCAACATATTAAACGTGTTTTCGAAAATTATCACATTAATCATTATCGTGTTCATTTTGAAATGAAGGTTGCGATCGTAGAAAGGGTTATTCGAACGTTAAAAGAAATAATTTACAAGTACTTTACTTCTGAAAATACTTAATTGTACATTGATGTTCTTGACGATATTGTACATAGTTACAATTATACAATACATTCCACAATTAAAATAGCTCCTATAGAGGTTAATGAAGAAAATACAAAGGTATGAGAACATTGTATGGAAAACCAAAACTGAATCCAAGTCAATGTCAATTTTAAAAGGTGAATTATGTTCGTATTAGTAAATATAAACATAAATTATAAAAGAGATATTTACCCAAATGATTTTGCGAAATATTTATTGTAGAACGTTGTATTCGAAGTACAACACTAACATGCAAAATGAAAGATTTGAATAGAGATACTATTAAAGGAATCTTTTACCTGCTGTTGTAGGAAAAAATAAAGCTTTTCTCATTGGAAAAGTATTAAATCGTAAAAAGGGATAGATATATGTCAAATCTTAAGGCTATACCCTAGTATCAATTCGTGGGTGAAAGGAAAATCTGTGCAGTAAACATGATGATGTCTTCTGAGTAACAAAATTAATTTTACGTGACATTACCCTCCAATGTGGGTAGTGACATTTTTGAAAATAAGACTTCATTCTATAATATGAAAATATGTCAACCCATTTACTTAATAGGAAATTGGGTGGTAGGGTTAAGTAGTGTTTACATTCCATTAAGTTTTTATAATGTTCGGAAAGAAGAACAACTGGATGTTCACATTCAGGAAAAAAATGACATGCGATATGAATTTAATTTTCATCCTGGATATTACAATTCTATTTCACGTATTGTTTCATCACTTCCCCTTATCACAAAACGTACAAAAGGAAATCAAGGAAAGGCTCTTTTATAGGATCTAGAACTTGATCGAATATTACAAGTTACTTTTGATAATTAAAATATTCAGGAGGAAACTGAGGATGCTTCCATTGTCATTGAAAAGGTAGATCATAGTGAAGAAAATTATAATTTCTCATTTTACTATGATGAATATAAAAATCAAATTTTTATAAAATATAAACGCGATCACAGAAAACAGTATGTGGTAGGAATGACTGCAGGTTTACAAAATTTGTTAGGATTCAGCAATAATCCTCACATAGAATTCCCTGGAATATATATTCAACCGAAAACAGGAAAACGTAAACCTATATTAACGAATGTTAGTGCTCCATTTCAGTGTAATCTCGATTATAATATTCCTTCAGAAATGAATGTTTGTGTTGACATTGTAAAAGACCAGCTTATCGTTGGTAAACTCCTTCGTAAAATTAGTATTCACCAGTATCAATATGGAAAAATGCATTCTTTCGTATTTGAACATCCACACTATGTAAAAGTAGAAAAGAAATATGTTGATACACTACATGTAGACTTAAAACATGAACAGGGAGAAAACTTGCCATTTCAATTTGGTACTTCAAAAATTACTCTCCACTTTAAGCGCAACAAATAATTTTTGATAGTACGGATGATAGCATTTACATTACACTTAGTTCCAATGCTAGTACAAATACATATAGCAATAATCACCCATCACTTCTTGAATATATCTTGAATCATCGTATTCATCTTGAGAAGTCATTCTGGATGGTAGGACTTAGTGAAATTCATACCCCCCTAACTTGTCATAATGTTATTGAAGGTTAATATATTATGTGGTATGAAACAGTGAATGGGGATAATGTGAAATATAAAATACCACCAGGATATTATTCTTCTTTGTTAGAGGTAATTAATAAAATCACTCAAACTTTTATTTACTTTGATTCTTCAAATAAGATTACTATTAAAGCGAATGCAAATATTAAATCAGTTTATCTTACATCCATACTTGCATTGCAATTAGGTTTCGAACCGAGTATTAATCTATTAAAATCGAAACAATCACACAAACAGCTGTACATTGACATTGGCTATCCACATCAATTGTTTGTATACAGTGACCTTATACAGGCTCAATTTGTAGGTCATACAAAAGCACCCTTACTACGTATTGTAGCAATGACTGATAATAATCACGGAAAGGTACAAACAATAACATTTCAAAATATACATTATTTTCCTTTAAGTAAACCTTCTTTTGATACAATTGAAATACTAGTAAAGGTCCGTGTTCGTTCTCATTCGCGTCCGGGACAATGACCATAACACTTCACTTTGAACAACACTCCTCAAAATGAAAGTTCCACTTGATGGTAGAGGCATACATTATTTTGCTGGTCCAGTTTATGAGCGTGGACATGGATTAGAAGAATTATTTCGTGGACTCTTTTGATTTGCAATGCCATTTATTAAACAAGGAGCTAAAGCCGTAGGTAGACAAGCTTTACAAACAGGAATGCATGTTGCCGGAGATGTACTTGAAAATGGTCCATTTATAGAATCCGTAAAAAGTAGAGTTCGAGAGGCAGGTTCATCTTTAAGAACAAAAGCAGAAAATAAAATGAGTCAGTCGCTTCGTGGTAGTCGTAGAGGACGGAGGCGTAAGCGTAAAGCTCTTCGAAAACATATTGGACCACCAGTGATTAAGAAAAGAAAGAAGAAGAACAAGAAGACAAAGTCGTATCGTGAACGGGATATTTTTAATTACACAAACAAATATGTCGTTCCTTTCACCTTCAAGCAAAGAGCGCTGTACCAATGAATTTGATTTGCAAACCATGCCCATGACTCAAACTGCTTTTGAGTTTTCTCGTATGCAAGGCTATCATCCTGTTTCTACACTTAACTCAGAAGGTCCTATTTAATTTGTGATTCCGGGAGATGTTGGATAATATATTCATCCTGCATTCTTGTACTTGTACGAACGTTGTAAAATAACAAAACTAATGGTTATAACATACAAGAATATGTACCGCCACAAGGTGATCAAGCAGCAGTACCAGCTGATGTAGCACCAGTGAACAACTGTCTTCATCCTCTGTTTAAATCAAATTAATGTATCTTGAAAAAGAAAATCTAATATCATCATCTTCTGGGTCATATACTATTCGAGCTTAATTACTCTGAAGATGCATCGAAAACTCATCTCACGTGTGCGTTATGGCATAAAGACACTGCTGGACATTTTTATACTCTTAATGAAAATAATGATGGTTTTCATAAAAGAATCTAAATTGCTAGTGGTAGTGCTTCTTTTGAAATGTTTTTACGTTTCTTTACAGATATTGGGAACTTAGATCGTATACTTCCTAATAAAATAAGTTGGCGTATAAAACTCTTTCCCAATAAAGATTCATTCTGTTTAATGGCTGCTGACAACTCTAATTATACGATTGTCTTGGAAGAAGTTGTATTATATGCACGTCGTCTTACTATTTCTGCTGATTTGGCTCTTCATTTAAATTCATACATGAAAAAAAACTCAAAGTTACCACTCACTAGAGTGGAAACTCGGAACATTACCGTCCCACAAAATGTAACTTCCTTCAATATTGATAATTTATTTTTGGGCTGTGTTCCGAAAAAATCTTGTCATTGGATTTGTAGCAAATGCAGCAATGAATGGTAAATATCATCTGAACCGCCTCTATTTTGAACATTTCAATCTCAAGAAACTGGAGGTACAGGTAGGCTCCAGATTTTATCCACCCACTACCCTAACCCCCGATTTTCAAAGATCAGTGTTCATTCAAAGTTATTTCACCCTGTTTTCTGGTACTTGGATCTTTCATCAAAATGCTGCATATACAATTACTGCTCATGATTTTGCACATGGTTATACCATTTTCCCATTAATTCTGTCTCTTACGGAAAGTATTGCTGATTGTACTTGGGATGTTGTAAGAGACTCTCCTGTTAACATAAATATATCCTTTCGTCAAGCACTAGTACAGTCTGTTTCATGTATTGTCTATGCTCAGTTTGACTCGATAATAGAAATTGATGAAAATAGAAATGTTTATACCAATGGTGCATTTTTCTTTTGACTTCTTTCAGTCACGATGCGCGTTCTAATGAACTTCTCTTCTCTCACACGTGTTGAAAATGACGAGGACGAACACGAAAGATTAATGTTAAAAGAACTTGTTATTATCAATCCTGACTTGGATTGTTCACAAAGTTGGATCTTTAAACCTCCTTCCCCTACTCCCACTTGACAACAGCCTTGCGACTACATAACGATTACCTGTCTCAGCATCTCTACGGTCTCCAGTGGAACGATGGCGATACCATTACAGTGAAATTTAAAGTGTGCTTACCAAATATACTCAGCACAGTAGTGTAGCGTACACTTTAGGAAAACAAGACAATTTTTTCTCGAATCTATCCTTGGAAACAGCGTAATTAACTTAGAAGAAGATATTAAAGTGTCCTCACTTTTCTCAATTGGCATATCCTACAAGGCAGTGTGTTCATTATTTGCATCCATTCTCCTATTTCCGTTGTGCAGTGAAAGAAGGATGGACTTATGCAAATTATATTAAATTTTATGAACTTGGTTTATCAGTGTTAAATCAAAATAAGTGTCTATATATTCCACGTCCGATCAGAAACAATGTGGAAGGACCAGCTGATGAAAGTGATTTTACGTGATTGTTTATCTGCAAGTATACTGATTGGTATTTATGCCATTAATACATAATCTCTTCGTGTACAGTTTCCAGCAGCACTGATTGTTAATTTAAGTTCTTCCTCAAGTGGAAGAAGTCATTGGACTGTAATTTATATTAATGAAAATGCAAGGGTTTCTTATTTTGATACCTTTGCAAGATCACCTCCTAAGCAAATTATAACGTTTTTAAAACGAAATTGTAAATTGTATCAATATATCAAAATTCAGGTTCAAGTTAATTCATCCACCATTTGAGGATTACTTTGTATAGTCTTTATTTACTTTAGTGTAAGGGGGGGTTAATATCATACCAAAATTCAATACTGTTCATTTGAGAAAACATTTCAAATTGTAGTAAAATATATGAAACAAATCATAAAACAAAAAAATATACTACGTTGTAAATAGAATTGTTTACTGCTCTTCTTCATTTTAAAGAAAAATAAATATGATTATATATTTTGAACCTTTTCTGTTATCATTATCCTGATTTGAAATGAAAAAACAAATTCATAGAGTATGAATGTGTATTGTTAAAAAATAAGTAAAATGTTTTATAAAAACAAGTTTCACATGCTTTCTGCATTTGCATGGCTGATAAGGTATTTACAAGAGTTTTTGGTTTCTCATGTTTCATCCAATGTTGGAGTTGCAAACAGTTTCTTAATGCACACGCATTTATCTCGACAGGGTCATGAAAAGTACACTTTGGCATACCAATGTTTAAATTTAATGTTTTCAGGGAGGGCATTCCTTTTCACTTACATGATTTGCACTTTGCAAGTGAAATAGTTTTTTAATCTACTGTGCATTTTCAAGTCCTTTACAAAAGAATGTAGCTATACTTGAACACATCTGAAAAATGATTCTACGAAGATGTGAAACGCTGTATCCATTTGATATGTCCCACTGTAAATCGTGAAAGTTTTCTGTTAACCAATGCTTTGTTTTTGATAACCTAGTCCTACTTCCGTAATGTCACATGGAAGTTTTACTAAACAGTGGAATAAAGACTAGCATCACACGCTACAATAAAAAAATCTTTCATAATAAACTCATGTGCAGAGATTTTAAATCCTTGCACATCTATAATGTATTGTTCTGAGGATACACTTTCAGACTTTTCAACCAAAAATTGTTCATGAATCACATCGGGTATGAGTTGAGTAATAAATTCACTTTAATGAACTAATTCTCTACAAGATTTAAAAAAAGTATTCATCGAAATACTTACATCACCCTGTCATTTGAAAATTTCATAGTACTCCACAAACGTTTCATAGTACTCCACAAATGATTCACTTGATTTAACAAATGGTTTGAAAGCACTTTGCCAGTATTCCACACATATATACAGTTATTATGAAGAATCTTTAAGTTGCAGCCACTACAAGTAATTAGGTTGTCTTTTAAATAAGGACGAAAAGTTTGTAAAACACATGAGTCCACAACAAAAATACACAATAGTCAGACATTTTTCACTTATTCCTTTTACACTCGATGTTTTTCTTTGCAATCCTTGTCATGCAACAAATCTATATGAACTTTTACCACCTTCCAAAGTCCATATTTCATATTTCGCATAATTGTTTCATCATCACCAACATTAATTGTTCAGGATGAAGTTGCTTATAGATAGCGTACAGTTATTTCTCTGTTGAAGGTCCTAAGATCACTCTCCATACACATTTATGAAAATGTTTTTCATTTTTCTTCTCCACTTACTAGTTCATTTGGCTTGATCTATCCTAAACACGCATGTCCAGTTTGGTTATTTTCGTCATTAAAACACCTTTCACAGATTGATGGACTTTTAGGATTCCACTTATGTAAGGCTACTCGAATACACTTTTCATCTACCCACTTGTTCTTGCATCCACACTTGGCTCTTTTCACTACAACTCGAGTTCCCCCTACCTTTGGCGGTGTTGGTTTCACTACTCCTGCTGGTAGCGGTGGTTTCACTACTCCTGCTCCTGCTGCTGTTGGCCCTCCTATAGTGGTGGAGTTATTCCTGCCGCTGCTGCTGCTCTTGATAGTATTGATGATGATGACTGCTTTGCTTCAGCATTTTCGTAACACAAACGCTTCTTTAGAGGATATTCCACTCCCTCCAACACA
Organism: Lepisma saccharinum; assembly: GCA_022664845.1. Classification (NCBI taxonomy): domain Eukaryota; kingdom Metazoa; phylum Arthropoda; class Insecta; order Zygentoma; family Lepismatidae; genus Lepisma; species Lepisma saccharinum. Next base: position 93,434 of record JAGDQP010001924.1, read on the forward strand.
CGCTGCTTGGTCTTTGTATTTTTCTTTGGAGCTAATGATGAATAAACTACATTAATATCTTCATCTTGATCCCTCTCTCTCTTTGTCTAACGAACAATAGAGTTCTTCAATATCGTCGTTATCTTCCTCCTTTGGAAATGAAAAGAAAGATAATAATGATGGCTCAGTCTTCACCTTAGATTTTAGCATACTATGTATTGTACGGTCTTTATCTTCTTCCTCATAACTACTATCAACTAACTCCAACGTCCTATCAAGCTCCTCCACATCTTCTGCTTCCAAGTCAACTGGACATACTACACCTTGCTGCTGCTGCTTTGGCATGACTGAAGCTAAACTCTCTTTATAATGAGACCTACAACAGTACTGCCCTGTATTTATTATAAACTTTCCTCTGACGTCAATACTCATGTCCTATCTTGCCTCCCGTCAGTATCATCCTGACCTCAATCAACAAGTCCTATTTTGTCTCCCGTCAATGACCTCGTGACGCCAAACAACTTTTTCTATCTGCCTCGCCGTCAATGACCTCAAACAACATGTTCTAACTTGCCTCCCCTCAATGTGACAACGTCCCACTCAATCTGTCAACAACGTAATTCAATGACCTCCGTCACATGATGGGAATTTCCACACAACATGACAACGTTGCACTCAACATCTGGCAACAACGCAGGTCAATAACCTCTGTCAAGTGAAACATGACATCATCATCGCTGACATCTTAGAATTCAGTGTTTCCTTTCACATTTCACTCATAGCCTTGTACAATCACCCCTGCTGACGTCACCACCTACCTCTAGGGTACCTCCAACAATAAACTACTTATGAAACCACTCGACTACGTGGCACGTGACGTCCCCTGCACATGGAGAAGGGTAAGCTAACCCCAAAGGACATGTACCCCACCAAACTACAGTATTTCTACTAAGTCTTTTTACATTTCATTTTTTTATGTATTGTCCGCTCTTAAAGCTTGTCGGTCGAATTCTTTTACACCCTGTTTCTACACGTTATACTCGTGTTTGTACTACGTTTTCGAGAGAGCTGTTTATCTCTCGTCTTTGGGTACAGTTTTTTTTAATTTTGGGGACCCGCATTCCACCCCTGTCTCTTTGTATTCTTAACACGAGTCAAGTTATGCACTTTCAGGGTCGTGCAGTGCCATCCGTTTTGATCTTCTTGCCTTGGGGCAGGCATGTCCCTAGAGATTTTTGGATTGCTGGAGTTCCGGCATTCCAAGAACCTCCTATTTCCATCAGTCTAAGACTTCTCGGGTTGCGGGACGGGCTTTTGCCAGGCGCCCAGAATGTTCTCCTGGCCTTGTTTGCTGGACCTATTTTTATTTGCTTGGGAGGGAACCCTATCTAGTATATCCTAAATTTTATTGTAGAAAACATAAAACAAAGGTTACGTAATACATTTACACAAGTACAGACATCACATGGACAACACACATGCAAACATAGACTTGAGCTTTTTCTTCTTTTCTTCTTATTCTCAATTCCTGTAAGTACAAAAGAAGGGAATTAGTTAGGGAAGGTGCGCGTGGGTTTGATGATAAAGCCACAATTTTTTTTCGCTATCCCTCCTTTGTATCCACTTCCCTTCTTCTGCCACTGGTTTTTATCTTAGTTCTCTGTAGGTTGAAATACCCTATTACTTCTTCTTCTGTTCTCACTACTTGCACTATTATTCCTTCTTTCACATTCACTCATCCACACTCATACTTCTGCATTATCGCTTCCTTCTGGATTCCAAAAGTTAACGTAATTATCGTTGTCACTAATTTAGTTACACTTGCACATTTATTCTTAGTTCCCCATCACGAAAATAGTTTCACATTTATCACTTCACAAGCGTGTCTTTTTACGGATTCCGCGACAAGGTACTCTTTTATCGGGTTCCGGCAGGATCATTTATTCATGTCCTTCGCTGTTTTTGTCATAAGTCAAGATTCACAGTAGAAGCGGTCGTCGCGGCCTCGCGAACGCACACACGCCAGTGAGTCGGGCCATCTTCCCTTGTATTGTTATTTATTTTTCCTATGGTGGGTGGTCCACGCCATTTCTAAATTGCTTTTTATGATGGTTTCAAACTTGTTGAGTTAACTCTCTGAGGGCCGCCGCAAGTTCCGGAGCTCGCAGAACCTCCTCGACGGGCATTCTCTTCAGGAGTTCTCTTTTTTCCACCATAAGGTGCTCTGTCACTCTGCAATGCAGATTTATATGTTCTGGCGTGGCCACCACTCCACATGTATGACATAGGTTGTCTTTTACGATATACATGGCATGTTACTTCTGACGAAAGGGGCCATGGCCCGTCAGTAAGTGCGTCAGCCCACCAGCGATATACAAGTTCAATTCCATCGGCTCTTCAATATCCGGGAAGATGGAGTAGTCTTCTTCCCTTTTCAGTTGTATTCCACAATTAATGCCACGCACTGTTTATATCTAAGTTGATTTCAGCTTTAGTCTCAGCTGGTCTATGTAGGATGTTAACGACTTTATCCTGAATTTCTTTTTTATCCAATACATGGCTCCCATCTTCCTTACCTGGAGATGTAGTGGGAGGACTGCCAGCGTGACCTGGAGTGCCTCGACCGATGTCGTCCTATATGCGCCTGACAGTCGTAAAAGTATTTGCCGTTGAACTCTGTCTATAATCTGTTTTTGCCTTTTATTTTCGAGTCTATGGCACCATACGCTAGCCGCGTATCCCACTATTGCTCTTATGATAACATCATGGTAAATGCGTATTACTTTCATCGCTATTTTTAGATTGTTTACTGCTATATTAACCAATTTGTGTGAATTTTTAATGCCTTATTTTTTGTTACACTTGTTTGCATTCTGAGTCAAGTTTTTATCCAGAATTAGTCTAAAGTATTTAGACACTTCTCTCGTGTAATTGTTTTACTATTTACTTTAATTATAGGTTCTCTATTGCAATTTAGTTTTCCTTTGAATAATACATATTTCGTTTTTTCGGTGGATATTGTTAATTTATTTGCTTTAAGCCATGATGTCAGCATTTCTATTACCTCGTTTGCTTTTGTTAGAATATACAATCGACTACTTCCCTTGATCACCACTGCCAGGTCGTCCGCGTATCCCACCAGCCTCTCTACCTGCTGCATTTCATTCAATACCTCCAAGCACGGCTGAAATACTAGGTCCCCAAAGATCGGACCCAGTACCGAGCCCTGTGGGCATCCTCTTGTAGGAGTCTTAACCACAACTCCGTCCGCTGTATCTACTTCGAATTTTCGATCCTGAAAGTAATTTTGTATTAACTTCCATAGTTTGCTGTTGATTTTAAGCTTTCTTATTTCTTCTAACAATGAGGGCCACCATAAGTTGTCAAATGCCCCCATAATATTGAAGAAAATTCCAATTACATATTTGCAGGTTTTGTCTCGTAAAGTATATATGTTACTACACAATTCGTTGATAGCATCCTCTGTAGATTTTTTGGGGTGAAAGCCGTACTGAAATTTGCAGTTCTCCAGGTTATCTCCCTTTTTTCGTTTACTTTTATAGTCAATATTTTAAAAAAATGCTTATTGTATTCAAGAGGCATATAGTTCTATAAGATTTTAGAATAAGTTTATCTTTGTCCTCACTTTTCAAGAAGATTACCAAATTTGCTACCTTCCATGCTTTCGAAAAGATTGACTGTTCTATACATTTATTAAATAATCTGGTTAAATAAGGGGTCTATATATCACATTATTTCTAAAAATCTTATTTTTTATCTGATCTGGTCCTGGGACCTTCCGGAGTTTTAATTTCTTTAAAGCTTCCATCACCTGATCATTAGTCACAAGCAGGTTATCACTGATATCATTTTCATTGCTTGGGACTTCTTTGGCTTTATTCCTCACCCTTGTGCTGTCTTCATTGTCATCCTCTATACGGTCGTCCGGAAATAACTGATGATAAAACAATTCTATGGTGTCTTTCCAATTTGTGGTAAATTGTCCTGAATCGTCCTTCAGAGTATTCATAGTACTCTTTGTTTTAATCTTGTACATAATTATCTTATATGGCATGCCCCAGAGGTCTTGTAGATTTTCTTCAATATACTTACTCCAGGTCTTCTTCTCAGTTTCTTTTAATTCCGTTTCAAATTGTTGCTTTATTCTCCTATACGTCTGTAATTTTGCTGATCTTTCTTTTATCATTAGTCTGTTTTTTCCTAGGTGCTGAATTTTCTATTGCTCTCCAAATTGTTTCTCAAGCTCCAGGGTGAGTTTTTGAAGGTCACAATTTCGGTTAATTTGTGGTAATACAAGATTATCTATGATTTCTTTCTTGTTTAATGTATTTATGTTATAATTGAATTTACTATTCTCGTTGGATATTTCGTGATTTAATTTCTCTTCTTCGTCATTCACATCAAAGCGGACGACGTTGTGGGCACTAGAATTCGCTTGCTCGTCCACGGACCAGTTACATATATTTCCCTTTGCCAAAGTTACGTCAATATTAGACCCCGCTCCAGCCCTGCCCATATACGTAAGTGGTTGACCTTCTCTGTTTATAACAGTAAGATTGTGCTGTTCAATCAACTCCTCGAACTTCTCACCGTTTTCGTCCGCGTTTGTGGAGTGCCAGAGCGGAGACTTAGCATTAAATTTCCCCAAAATTATGGTATTTTTCATTTGCATTCCATTCATTATATTATCTATTTTCTGTACAAAAACCTCTCTCGGGAGGGAAAACTGACAATAAATATTCACTATGGTTACTTTATAATTTCCCCTGGAAACATCGACACACAGGGTACATTTATCTGCATATCTTAAGTGTGTTAAAGCATCTATGTTCCTGTTGAATATTACAACTGCTACAATGGGAGTTGGATCATTAGGCAGTATCGCTACGACGCTAACTTGCATATTAACTAATTTCCCTTTAAATGTGTATGGTTCTTGGAAGCATGCCACGTCCACACTTTCCTTCTCACAATAGTGTCTAATTTCTGCTGTTGCGAGTTTTGATCTATCCAGATTAACTTCTACTATCTTGAACATAACTCTGGCTGTCGTGTGTTGACGCAGCACGCTCGGAACTTCTCTAGTGGATTAAATGCAATCCTTCCATACCCCATAACGAACTGCCTATACACGTTATTCAGTTGGAAAGATTCCTCCCTTCTCTCAAAAACTTTGTGAATAAACGCTAACAGGTCTTGTGGGTCAGTTGTGGTGCAATTGGACCCCAGATTAATTTTGTCCACCTCTTCGATCACCGGGAACATTATGTTTTTTCCAATGAGATGGTAACTTGTTATTCTCACTCTTAAGGCCGCCGTCAGAGTTTGTGGCTCCTCAAGCCTGGTTAGAATATAGTTTAAATTAAGGTTTTCATAGAGTATTTTCGGATCAAAGTCAACTTTTCTTCTTTTTTCTTCTTCTACCAGCTGGTCATCTAGTCTGTTTTCTTTATCTGTTTCCTGAGTGCGTGGATATATTGTTTGTTCCATCACCTCTTCTTCCTGTTCAGTAGTTGGTTGCTTTCCATTTTTTTTTCTTATAAAGTCTTCGTATCCAGGATTTCCAGGTTTTTCTTTTCTTTTACGTATTTGTTTGTTTGGTTTCTCTTTTCTCATTGATTACATCTGCTAATTCGTCTTTGTTTTCTTGATTTACTTCTATTTCCAGATCCATATTTGACGATGTATCTACAGATGCTTATCAGAATAATGGAAACACCTGTAGTTGGCAACACGTCAGATGTATGGGTTGGCAGTGGTGTCGTGGCGACCGCAGCGCCGGACTGCTGGTGGTGGTGTGTTAGGTCGGTCTCCATACTACGTCAGGCGTCGTGGAACAGGAGTGTGCAGTGGCTGCAGCAGACGGAGGTAGTGTAAAATGGGAGACCTCTCAGAGTTTCAAAGAGGGCAAATTGTTGGTGCGCGGTTATGTGGAGTGAGTGTGACGGCAGTGGCTAGTGTGTTAGGTGTGTCGCCAGGGACAGTGTCGAAGGTGATGACGGCCTACACAACACACGGGAAAACCACTTCGGGGAAGCGGAACAGTGGGCGGAAGAAAAGCATCAGTGACAGGGCACGCCGGGTATTAAAGCGCATTGTCACGCGGAACCGTCGTGCCACTGCGGCGCAAGTGACGGAGGAACTCAATCAGCACCTCCCCCAACCTGTTTCGACAATCACAGTCCGCCGCGAATTACATGACATGAACTTACGGGGTCGTGTTGCACGGGCCAAACCTCTCATCAGGGACCAGAACGCTTTAGCACGCCGCAAATGGTGCCGCGACCATGCAACTTGGACCGTTGACGACTGGAAACGTGTGGTATGGTCGGATGAGTCACCATTCACCCTATTCCAAACCACGGGCCGTGTTTATGTGTGGAGAACGCACAAAGAAGCGTATGATCTGCAGTGTCTCCGCCCAACTGTGAAACATGGCGGCGGCACGGTGATGCTGTGGGCCGCAATATCATGGTTTTCATTGGGTCCTGTGGTCACACTTCGCGGACGCATCACTGCCAACGATTATGTCGCAATTTTAGGAGACCACTTGCATCCTATGGTCCGGATGTTGTTCCCGGACAATGACGCCATATTTCAGGATGATAATGCACCCATTCACACAGCTGGAGTTGTTGCAGCGTGGTTTGAGGAACATCGGGATGAAGTTCAACACCTCCCCTGGCCCGCCCAATCCCCAGATCTCAACATAATTGAACATCTGTGGTCCATCTTGGAAACACGACTCCGGCTACGATTTCCACCTCCATCCTCTCTCACAGAACTGGCCGATGCCCTGCACGAGGAATGGTGTAATATTCCACTTGCTACCATTCACGACCTCTATGCCTCCATCCCACGTCGCATCAAGGCTGTTCTGAAGGCGAAAAGTGGCCCGACACCATATTAATCTGGTAAGTTGCACTTTCGTTCAGGTGTTTCCATTATTCTGATAAGCATCTGTATATTTTCCTGTTTTTGTTCTTCTTGTTCCACTGCTTCTAAATCTTTGAAACAGTTCTGAAGAAGTTTTGATCACTTATAATCATTTCTATTCCTATGTGTTGGCTTTTATTTTCAAATTCCTTTATTTTCTTCAGAACTGCATACGGATCTGCTTTCCATAGACCCATAGCTACTGCTGGTACTGTAATCTTCTTCCTTATATTTCCCTCTAGTTCTGACAACTCCAAAGTTAGCCCCAAGTCCTTCAGGAAGTCGTCTCTACTTGATTTAACGTGCATAAATCCACACCCATACCTGTTTTTTGAAAAGTAGAGATTTAAGAGTTTATTATTGCCAAGTTCAATAATTTCATGCTCCATTTGATTAAGGTCAAAATCATCATATGATAAGGCCACCATTTGCGAAAATCCTCTCGAAAATGTTGTTAGGCTCGGGTTTATGAAATGCAGTACAACCTGATTACTCTCATCAAAATTTATGTGTCCAGATCTTATGTAGAGGTATTTATCGGTAGTTTTAGTATAACTACTTAATAGCCAATTATTTATATTCTATTATAATCCATTAATCGATTGATATTCTTTTCTTGTTTGCTCGGGGGGAGCTTTTTCTTGTATTTGTTATCCAAATCCTCTGCTTAATTATATCTAACTTCTATAATAAAACATGTCAATCAATCTTTGCAAGCTTAGTTTAAACTGTGCAGTCCTGTTCCTTACCCCCACACTTCTTACCTCTAGAGAAACACGGAACACACGCTTTTTTCTCTTTATCTTTGCAATCATTTCTTACGTGATCCTTTTCTCCGCACGTTCCACAACTTAAGTCGCTCCTACACTGGTTGGCAATATCGCCATAATCAAAACATTTTAGACAAATCGTTACTACTAGGTAGTCCTTGAAGTTAGTTACTTCATATCCTATATATATTTTAGGATTTTGCAGTAGTAGCTGTCTAACTTGTTTTGGCACCTCTGTTACCAAATGATAACGATCTTGGTTCCTAGGTCCCGTCTTGAACAGTGGCTTAATTAGTTGTTTTGTTCGTCAGTAATCTCCTGCAAGTTCCTAACCAACAACTCTTCCATTACCTCTGCTTCCTTCATCTCCTTAGGGATACCATAAATAATCATCAATGGATTTCGTTTCTCGCTCTTGTTTGTCATCACAAACTTATGTTTCATATTCGGGTGATATAGTAATCTCTCTTCATCATCTGTTGATGCCATCTGAAGAATTATAGCTGTTTTCGTTTGAACCATTTGAAAATTTATCTTATCGTTCCTGTTAATTGATTTGGTAATACGCATCTTGGTATCCTTAAGTGTTTCGCCTTCTTTGGTTTGATCATGATTGTAGGTTTTGTGTTTCTCTTGGTAGATTCTATAAATTTGTTTTTTTTGAAAACTTGACGTCTTTTTTAAGGACATCCGCAAAACTGACGACCGATGTTCATGTTGCTGTTTCTTTAATTGCCTTCATTCTACCGTTTTCAGTATATACTCTGCGTATTTCCTCCTTATGTTGATGCAATTTTTCGTCTGTTTCCAATCTGTTTCTCTTTGCTTCATTAAGGGTTATTTCCACCTCTTTTATCCTGATATTGCCATCAATGGCTTATTTCTTCAATTCGCTGACCATCTTTTCTAGCTTGTCCACCTCCTGGTCTCTTTCTTCCACCATGGTTAACCACCTAGAAATCTTGATTTCAATTTCAATTAATCTTCCATTTTCTTTTTCTAGATTTTCTTAGTTTTTCACTAATTCTTCTACTTTCCCTTCTAAATATGCTGCTGTTACTCTCAGTTCTTCAATCTCCTTCTCCTGCTTGTATCTTTTGTTAGTTTCTTCTTCTTCTGGTGATCTCGTTCTTTTTTGGCTTGGATCCTCTTCTTGGTGGGCCGATAAACTCGCTCGCGCATCATCTTCCATATCTGGTCTACAACCTCCCTTATATTCCTTAGACTGGGAGTTTTTGGTGTTCCTTCTTTATTAGCTTTTGCCCATTCTGCATATATCTCATCAATATGTTTTGACGAAATTCCTTCGTTGACCTCGATTGACTTATTTATTAGCTTTTTCTTGATTTTTTCTTCCCAGCCCAAAATGAATGGATTAAGGTGTAGTGTTCTGTTCATTACTTCTAAATTCATTTTCTAGCTTCGTCATTCCCTGCATCGTATTGCCTTTATAATTATAGTTTCTTCGCGACATAGTTCGTGATTCGCTTCGTACTCGCACACGCACGAAATTTACACGAACGCGCAGCAAAAGTTTCTCTTGAGAAAACCTCAAAACAGGCAACCAGTAGAGCAGATCCGGGAGCAGACACCCCAAGAGGCCGACGACCAGTGATAAGGGTATTAGTCAAACGGAAAAGTATCATGAAGCGAGGATTTTTTCCTTAAAAAATTTGTCGGAGGGATGGGCTAGGGTAATGGTAGTCTAAGAAAATGATCGTCAAGGTCCTCCTCAAACAGTCCTTTACAATTTTAAAACTCCGGGAAAGTATAAAAATTTGTCGGGGAGGGTCAATGACCCCCACAGGGACCACCCCTAAAATATTCCCGGTAGAATTCCGGACCGAAAACACTGAGGGGGAAGAGGCCATGACCCCCCTAGGTGAGGTCAACGACCTCCCAAAATATCAGACCCCCATCCCTTACGGTGCCGGAGGTATGATAGTTTAGAGCTGCATGGCCATGTTATATGGTCCGGTCACTGAGACAATTTTCGGTCTTAGAATGTTTACCGTCTAGCAACTAGAGTCTTCTTCAAGACTACCGGGAAGGTCTAGGTCAATTGCCTCGGATGATTTGGAGCTTCTCAAAAGCCAGCGTGAATATCATATTTATTCTTCCATATGATTAACATTGAAAATTTAATCCTTTATTTAGTTTTGGAGAAAAACTCCCACACATATGATACTTCCTCAAAATGTTCTACTAGTGTTTATCTAAAAGTTTTCTACTTCTTAGTTAGTGGTCGTTTCGTTTCTCCCCCGAAAATTCACGATTTTCAGGAGCACAAAACACACGCGTCTACACTATATTATATCCACAACTGATAAGCAAAGTTTGTAATATTTTTAAATTGTCTCAATATTTTATCTCAAAAAGAGAAAATTAGAAATGGGCCCATGAATAAGACCAGCGAACGCACTTCTTCCTCTTCCTCCTCCTCTGCGTCGCACCTTCCGATTTGCAAAAAACTGTAATAAATGAGGGCATCGTGCGGACACATGTTACTTAAAGCGAGCTTGTAACGAAACTTATTCTAGATCCGGATCATCATCATCCACATCCGGTTATTCTAAAACGGAACACATAAAGACAATTGAAAGGGTCCCAAAGGACTCTCGGGGTCGTAAGAAGGTAGCTCCTTCATCCTGGCGGGGGTTAGGACCGCCAGCACAGGCCTGCAACAACCAACACTGTAGTTGCGCGCAACGGCATCAAGAATGCCATAAAAGATTGTCCCACCTATGTATGTCCAAGTGACACTTGTGTTCACCAAAGTGAACATTATCATTTAGAGTCCCACCCTAGGGTCGACAGTCGAGAACAAAGGAAAGTGAAGGGGAGTTTAATTGCATAAAGCGGTGCAGTTGTCGGGGATCTAAATAGCCGACTGTTGTCGGGGAGAGAAAATTCGACAAGGGAAACTAGAAATAGCTCGGTCGGCCGAGCCTGAGCCTGGCTCCGCCACTCTTTTAGATTGTATTTTTGGTTCACAGAGCAACATCTTCCTTACAAACGCAAATGTGTATATTAAGTTATTGATAGGTACCGGCTCCCAAATATAATTAATCATAGAACCGGTGCTCACACCTATTTTTTTAAGAAATTGACAAACAAGAATGGATAAGAATTCAAGGGATTGAGGGTAAACCTACCTTAACTCAAGGAACCATCTCGTTGACATTTAGTGTCAACGATCAAATTTTCTCTCATCAGTTTCATGTTGTCGACAGGCAAATAAACGTACCAAGTCCATGTGAAGGAATTTTGGGAACGGATTTTCTCTCTATGTATGGATGTACTTTGCAGTTTACAAATAACATCACACTTGACAAAACGTTTTTTATCACAGTACCGCAAGGAGTGAATACATTACTAATTTGCCCACTTCTAGCGTAGGTGTTTGTTTTGTTGCCAAACACGAAATAGCCGAAAATGTATATTTAGGCACAGCTATTACTGATGCAAAAGATAATGCTTTCAGAGCTTGTGTATTTAACACAACTGAACATGACGTCACATTAAGTCTTAAACCAATTGAATTAGAATCTATTTCCGAAATTAGTTTCACAATTTTAGCTTTAAATTCTGAAAGTCTTAACGAAAACAAACTACACGGTACTTCAAAGGAAAGAATCAAATTGTTACATAAACATTTAAGATTAGATCATTTGAATCAAGAAGAAAAAGAAAGTATCTTAGAAATTTGCGAACACTTTAATGATGTATTTCATTTAGCAGGTGACAAATTAATACACACCACTGCAGTACAACATGCAATACAGTTATTGCCACAACATGAGAATACTATAATTACTCTAAAGAATTTTAGACCTCCTGAAATATATAAAGAGAAAATCCACAACCAAATTCAACAAATGTTAGAGGATGAAATCATTAGACCAAGCCGAAGTCCATGGAACTTCCCAATAATAGTTGTATTTAAGAAGCCGGGTGCGACAGGTAAACAATCTATTCGCATAGTGGCAGATTTAGGTAGGCTCAATTTAATTAGCTACGGAGAGGCTTATCCGTTACCTAATATCACTGAGATCTTAGAACAGGTCGGAAATTCTAAATATTTTAGTATTTTGGACTTATCCAAAGGATATGACCAGGTACCATTGAGGAAAGAAGATAAATCTAAGACTGCATTCGCTGCAGCCGGTGGCCATTGGGAATTTAATCGTATGGCCTTTGGACTCAAAGGCGTACCTAGTACCTTCCAAAGGTTAAATAATACTATTCTTGCAGGTCTGCAGGGCTTTATTTACCTGGACGACGCTATTATTTTTGGTTATGATCTGAAATCGCATAACAATCGTCTGCGAAATATTTTAGAACGTTTTAGAAAATTTGTAGATAGAACCAAACAAATCCGAATTTCTTAGAAAAGAAGTAACCTACCTAGCACATATTAAGTCTGAAGAGGGAATCAAACCAGATCCAAAAGTAGGCGAGAAAGTAGTAAACTACCCCAGAACAACTATAATCAATGTCAAATCATTTTTAGGTTTATGTGCTTATTATTTTTGTTTTGTAGAAAACTTAAGAGAAATTGCAAAATCTCTTCCTTCAATGTTGAAGAAAAATGCAAAAATTTGGTGGTCTTATCAAGAGTAACAAGCTTTTCAAACTTTAAAACAGTAATTGGTAACCTAACCAATACTACGATACCCGGATTTTTTCCAAGCGGTTTATTGTTAGTGTTCGTGCTTCAAACGACACCTTCGGTGCAAGTTTGTAACAAGGTGAAATGTGACAGGATTATCATAACGCTTATGCATCCGCAACTCTGAATAAAGCTCAACAAACCTACAGTACATCTGAAAAAATAATGTTACGCCATAGTTTGGGCTTGTAAACAATTTCGTCCTTTATATCTATGGAAGATAATTTCTCCATCTAACGGTTCACCGTCCGTTAGTTTGGATTTTCAGTGTCAAGGATCCTAGCTCTCGGTTAACGCGTTTGCGTTTACAATTAGAGGAATACGACTATGAGATCCAATACCGGCCGGGAAAGAAAAATACGCCCGCAGATGCCCTCAGTAAGATCTATGCCATTGAAAAAGCCGATCCACACAGTGATTCAGAAACTACGTCAGAATCTGACTTAGAAGAGAGTACCATCTCGGAATTAGAACCGATATCTCCCGTAGTGAAAAATCAAATTTTAACAGAAATTCACAATTGACCTTTAGCAGGTCATCAAGGCATTCATAGAACTTATAATAAAATGAAACAATACATCTTTTTGAACAATTATGCTTTAAAGTAATAGCCAAATTTGAAATCGGACATAGCAAATTTCATTTAAAAATGTCATTCTTGTCAGACAACCAATATTACTCATTACAAAGTAAAAATGCCTTTAGTTATTACTGACACTCCTCCCTGCACTTTTGAAAAATGTGCAATGGACGTTGCCGGACCGTTAACCTTAACTCGATTATATAATATAACTTTTCCTTACATTTCAAGATGACCTTAGTAAATTTACAATAGCTATTCCCATCCCTCGACAGGATGCAGATACGATTTCACGTGCATTCGTGGAGCATGTAATTCTTAAATTTGGTATGCCAATGAAGCTCCTCACGGACCAAGGCGCATCATTCATGAGCAAAATGTTTAGTCGCACCTGTAAATTGCTCAAAACCAGTAGATTGCATTCAACTGCATATCATGCACAATCTCATGGTTCACTAGAGAAAATGCACCAAACCCTTCTTGCTATCGTTAGACATTACATTTCGGAAACACGGGAGGATTGGGACGTATGGTTACCTTACGCCATATTTGCAATAAATACAACCTTTAGTTGTTCCACAGGGTACACTCAGTTCTTATGAATTATTCTTTGGAAGACCTCCAAATATACCTGGAACTCTTCAGCAAAAACCGGTAGATACTAATAATAATTATGATGGCTACATGAACACCTTTAAGGAACGAATGCAAAGGTATTATGATCTAGCGCGACATAACTTGAAACAAGCAAAAATCAAAAATAAAGAAACTTATGATAAAACAATAAAGGAACAAATCTTTAAAGAAGGAGACTTAGTTTTCCTTTTTGATGAAACCTTACGCCGAGGTCGTTCAAAAAAGCTTTCCTCACAATAGCGCGGTCCATTCACTATTACGGAAGTAAATGGTGTAAATTGTACTTTACAAATTAAACCAAACCAAACAATGAAGGTACATTCAAACAGATTAAAACTATACTACTAATAATCCACCCACCTATATCCCACTCCTTTCTTTTCTTACAGATGGAGCCATTTCCAATTACATTTGTTTTACTTATCTTAATGGTAAATCGTGCCATGGCATCAAGCGTCAACGCCAGAATCGAATGGTTTCAGGACAGTCCAGGCTTGTACTATGAATATAAAGGCTTAACGCATTTTTATAATACTGAGTGGCAAATTGGAACTTACGTAAACTTAACACGTTTAGATAATAACTTCGAAATGCTTTTGCATTATATCAAATTGGTGAGGATTATTTGTGAACATCGATTTGTCAAATTTAATAAAACTAGTTGTACGTCAAGATATGAAAATGGTATTACACAAAATGTTAAATTCATACGAGACACGCAATTATTAATCAGACAGGTAACTGAGACTCGATCTTTTGAACGTATTAAACGAGGATTACTTAATTCCATTGGAACAAATAGTAAAACCCTATTTGGAACAATGGATTGGATGACGCCCAGTACTATACAAACCAAATAACTCAATTAGAAACTGAACAAGCGGAATTTCTGAAATTATCGAAAGAACAAATTTTAGTTGTGAAAAGTACTTTGCAAACAATTAACGCTACCATACCCACAATAGAAGAAAATGAGCAGCATCTGAAACAATTTCTAAAACATTTAACTATAGAAGTTAATGCAATTGATAAAAAACTTGATCATGCTTACCTAACTTTAGAAATGCGAATTTCAATTAATTAAAACATTCAAAAAATCGATCGATTGTTAAAAGACATCCATCAAGGTTTTTGATATGATTATAGATGCAATTCAAAATGCACAAAATGACTTCACTCTTATCTCCGTTTCGCCAAAAACAGTCAAAGCTCGTTCTTTTCCTGTGGTTTGTAAAATGTAAAATGTTTTATTTTCTCAATATTATCAATTTCGTTCAACTGCTAAAATTTGGATAATTGATACAAGGTTGTTTTAGACAAATGAAAGTACTACGGACATGAACAATATTTAATAGATTCCAAGGTTCAACTTTCCGAAATATTGTCACGTTCCCTTAGAGGAACACTTTTCTTTATACTGGGATCTATGGATGTGCTCAGAAGACTAGAAATAAAGTAATTCAAGAGACATAGTCTGACCATAAAAGTTTTGTCTATTGCTTTTAGTTATACATAAAAATGCTTGACTCACCTATTAGTATGCTTGTTGCTTGATCTCCTTGACTTCCTTGTAACTGAACTACTGCTCTATTCAGTAGTTTGTTTTCAACTTTAAACTTCTGAACTGACTATTAAGATTGACTGAATACAGCTCAATGATAGAATGAATATAATAGAATGAATGTCCAAATATAACTGAGATACTGTTTACATAACGCACCTCTTTCTTAAACTTGGATTTAGCAAGAGTACTCTCCAGAAAACCCTGAAGTCCGCACTCTTAATTCCGGGTGCGAGTGTACCCAGGAATTAGGTGCTGCTCTCATGACATTCCCGGATCATGCTCTACCAATCATAGTAATTGGAAAAAAGACAAGCAAAATCATAGCTTTTACAACAACACTTATATAACAGGCAACCAACCTGTTTACTTACACTGCATTTTACTTAACAGAATTACATAAACATCACGTGATGTGTATAGTTGTGTTAATTGCATCATTGAGATTGATATCCTTTTCGAATTACTCAAATTCATCAAACTCCTGTATTTGAAGGAATTTATGAGTATGGACTAAAATGTCTTTACCCAAACCTCTGGGGTGCCTTACAATATGTTGGTGTGAACTATATCTTTGTTTTGTAGTAACTATAGACAACGGTTTCAAATTTGCAAACACGGAGACTCCATGAAATGTCAGAGCCCGATTTGCGTGAAACTTAGTACACATATAGGGGACAGCAGTGTATTAACATATATTCCAGTGTATATTCCAGCTGCTATTGAAGCGTCTCCTACGAATTGTGAGCCAGAGAAGAAATGAGAGAATGCAGAATGTGATCCACAGGTAGAGCGGACAATGTGTCTGTGCGTCATCTGCTGTATATTCCAAACGGTCAAATATAACATGTCACTAATGAATCGCTATCATGTGTTAGTATGTATTAAAGACCAACTAGAAGCGGTTGGTGTACAAATGAGTGCTCGTGGCAGGGTAACAGTTGAAGAACAGAAACTAGCAAGCTGGATGGTGCAAATTCTACTTGAATATATCTGCAATAATATTTTGGACGGGTTTCATATCAAGTAGACGAGTCACAGGAACCTGTGGAGCAGATTTTGTGGAAGATGACCTTGAAGACAACGACGCCGCTGACTACAAACGCAACGATGGTGTTTACATACCACCCGCAAAACAGCAAAGGAGCATAGAAGGATTTGATTGGAAGACAAATTGAATATTGTCAAATTCTGGTATGACGTAAAGAAATTGCCCACATGCTGTTGTCTACAGTGCAAAAACCGTATCGATATCTTGGCAGTGAAAAGTAACTGTGCAGGTGAGAACAAGAGATTCGGGCATTGGTAATCGATTTATAGTTGCAGTGCATGATCTGTTATGCATCTTATCAATGACTTTCAGGAATTTAACCCCTTGAACTCAAGCGGTTATATGTCATTATTGTTAGATTGTGAATGGTTTCATACGACCGCACTTTTGACTTCACTGTGTAGTTATTCCACGCATTCCACGAATCCCCCGATAACGAGATATGTTTCGGATTCCATTTTACGAATAGTTCCAACATCTTTGTCACTGAATTTCTCTGTATTTATGACTGTCATCCTGCCTGATCTCCAAAAGTTGACATATTGGTGCTTTATACACGGTGGTTTTAACTCTTGGACCGAAAGCTGTTCCTACAATCTCTTGAAGACATGTGTAGAGTACTGGGAATAATTTGAGCTGTACTTGCTGACAGCACTTTAAACCCGCCGGGTTATATCATATTTATCACAGGATTGTTCTATGGCCTCGCCCATTCGATATTCTGTAAAACATTTTGGTTTATTATCCGCAATTTCTGCACACCATTACCACTGCACGAAACTCTTGTTCCCACCTGTACACGTCATGCCAGAATTTGACAGCGTTCAATTTGTCTTCCAATGAAATTATTTTCTGCTCCTTTGGCTGTTTTGCTTGTGGTGGGTAACCCCATCGTTGCGTTCGTCGTCAGGAGCGTCGCTGTCTTCAAGGTCACCTTCCACATATAGGGCGACAAAACCTGCTTCCTGTGACTTATCTACTTGGTACGAAACCCGTCCAAAATATTGTTTCATTATATTCAAGTAGAATTTGCACCATTCAGCTTGCTAGTTTCTGTTCTTCAACTGTTACCCTGCCACGAGCACTCATTTGTACACCAACCACTTCTAGTTGGTCTCTAATACATACTAGCAAACGATAGAGATTCATTAGTGACATGTTATTGTTATATTTGACTGTTTGGAATATACAGCAGATGACGCATAAACACATTTTCCGCTCTACCTGTGCATCACATTTTGCATTGCCTCATTTTTCTCTGACTCACAATTCGTAGGAGACGCTTCAATAGCAGCTGGAATATACATATATATTAATACACTGCTATCCCCTATATATGTACCAAGTTTCAATCAAATCGGGCTCTGACACTTCGTGGAGTCTCCCTGTTAGTATTCTTTGTACCATGATAAGAGAAGAACAAACTAAATTGAAATGAATCAATGTTGCTTGCAGGAATTTTCCAACGAACATAGATTATTACCGTATATTGGCCTTAAGTATTTAATTTGAGTGTGTATTTTTTCGAAATACTATTGTGGATGCAATGAGGCACACCAACTTATTGGACCCTTCGCAGTCATTATGTTTCTGACTTCTTCTACTATTTCTTAAAAGAAAGTGCATATGGTATGATCATTTCTACAACTGAAGTTATTTCCAGCCTTAGAATAAAGGACATATCCTACTTAAGGAATACGTCTGTTAGTTCCAAGCCAGTTACATATTGATGGAACTTGAAGGTGCTGTAAAAGGAAATCTACTGAAGCTAGAAAATACGCTTAGCAATATTGTGTCTTGAAGCTCAACAAGGTAACTACAGCAAAATAAAAGTAAATAGATTAAGTGCTAGGGATAACCTAGAATTAAGATATATCTGCAGAGTTCGGTGTCTATTGCCAGAATGTGAATGCGGAAACTACATGATTGTACGAAGTTGGAAAGAGTTAAAGACACACCATTTCATTTGGTTAAAACCTCAGACAGATCACTCCCTCCTCAATTGAACCGTATTAGGTAGCAATAAACTAACCTTTAAAATGAACGACATTGTGCAGACCAGAGAGAAACCAAACCCTACTATTTACAAAATGAGTGATTCAAATCTGTAACAGTCATCCTCAGCTATTATTTTAAATTTTGAACAAATAAACCATCGTTACTTTCTATTTGAATTTCGTCTGTGGACTAACAAATATACCATGGACAAAAGATGCTACACTGTTCCGGGTAGCCTAAACAATGGAAATAGTGTTGAAGTTAGAAATTCATGTGCAGGAAATACAAAATTCACAAATATATATATATATATATATATATATATATATATATATACAGGGTAAGTCAAAATAATGGACCCGATTTCATAAATTTATTTTGTGAAATATAATGAACATATCTTAATGTGAGCTACGCGCAAGGAAAGGCAAAAGTTCAAAGTTTAGTTGAGTTTAGTTTATGTCCCGCGTGGTTGCATTGTCTACCGCTACGCGGCGCTGGAAGCAGTTAACGAAAATGGCTCTGACTGGAGAGCAGAAATCGTTCTGTGTGCTGAATTACCATGTAAACAACTCTGTGATGAGTGTTCAACGGCATTTCCGTACCAAGTATGGCAGAGACGCACCTACTGGAAAAAACATTCGTACGTGGTATGAAAAATTCAGAGATACGGGCTGCATCTGTAAGCGAAAATCGACTGGCCGTCCTTCAGCTGAGGAAGAGACAGTGGAATGTGTTCGCGCCAGTTTTGTGCGGAGTCCACAGAAGTCTACCTACCGGGCAGCGAGGGAACTTGAAATGCCACAGAAAACTGTATGGCGAATTCTGCGGAAACGTTTACAAATAAAATCCTATCGCTTGCAACTGTTACAAGCCTTAAGAGACACTGATTATGCTGCTCGAGCGTCTTTCTGTGCTGATTTTCTCACGTTAATGGAAGAGGATGGGTTCGCCGAAAGGTTACGTTACAGTGATGAAGCGGTGTTTCACCTTTCTGGCAATGTGAATAGACACAACGTAAGGATCTGGGGAACTGATAATCCCACCACTTCCAACAACATTGGGTGACCTTCGCGCCCGCATCACAGCAGCCATTGCAGAGATTGACCGTGACACACTACACAAGGTTTGGCAGGAGATA
>JAGDQP010001925.1:0-10162 GCA_022664845.1 Lepisma saccharinum
AGACACATTGGAAGTTTGCTTTTGAAAATAAAGTGGTCTTCCAAAAGAACTTCACGCCATTTTACATCTTCTATTTATTTTATCAGTCAACTTTGCATTCGATGTTTTAAGCTGGCCTAGGTAAACATACTCATCAACTATGCCTATTGTCTCTCCGTTAATCTTCACTTCCTTCTTTGCAGCATGTTGGTTGTACATTACTTTTGTTTTACTTAAGTTCATTTTAAGGCCTATTTTCGAACTCGCGTTACTAAGTTCTTCCATTCAGCTTTGTAGTTCTTCTGCACTTGAAGCAAACAGCACTATATCGTCAGCGAACCGTAGGTGATGAAGATATTCGCCATTAATTTTAATTCCAACTTCATCCCAGTTTATTTGCTTTTTCCCTATCATGAGCTGCTGTTTGGCTTTCTTCAAACTCTTGTTTTCCTCGATTGTATTTCTAACAAGATTTTCGTTATATCTTCGTACATCCTCTCTTATTTTCTTTCTTACGGTTTTATTTAGTTCTATGTACTCAATCCTCTTTATGCAATTTTCCTCTTCTTTCATTTCCCTTCTTTTCTTCATCAAGAGTTTAGTTTCTTCTGAGATTTTGCTCTCTTTTTTCTTTCTGGTACCTGCTATTTCCTTGGGTGTTTCTCTTATTATTCCAGTCAGTATTTTATTTCTGCTATCGATGTCTTCTTCATCCTCTAACTCTTCCAAGGCGCTGAATCTGTTGCTTAGTTCTATCTCGAATGCCTGTCTGTGTTTTCCAAGATTTTCCAGATCTAAAACTGACGGTTTTCCTCTGATAAGCTTCTTTCTCTCTAGTCTAGTATTTATTTTCAGCTTACATCTCACCATCCTATGATCACTCGAGATTTTGAAACTGTTGAGAACAGAGACGTCTTGCAGAAATTCCCTGTTATTTGATAGAACGTAGTCTATTTCGTTTTTGGTCCCATTTGGGCCTTTCCATGTCCACTTCCTCTGGGGCGGTTTCTTGAAAAATGTATTGGAAATCAACAGTCTATTGACTTCTGAGAATTCCATTAACTTCTCTCCTCTCTTGTTTCTTTTGCCAAATCCAAATCTTTCGTGTCACTGCTCTGTTTTGCTCCTACTTTCACATTGAAGTCTCCCATTACAATTTTGTAATGCGATTTGCTACTATCCAAAATCTTTGTATCTCCTCGTATAGGTCTTCGACTTCCTCCTCCGGGTGCGAGGTAATTTCCATACTGTATCTCTTGTTAATCTTTATTACTACCCGTGCGATTATATCTGAAATTCCTTCAATTTCTGTGATCCGTGACTTTAGGTCTTTATTAATTATAAAGCCAACGCCTGTCGCTTTTCCAGTTTCTGTTCCTTTGAAGTAGAACGTGTTTGTTCCCCCTATATATATATGTAGCCGCAAAATATCTATGAAAGCCACGAGTAAGACGGTCAACTAATGTTCAGAAAATTACCGGTCACAATAGTACCGGGGAAACCTTGTTAGCGGTCACCAGCCCAATAGAAAAAAATACTAAAATTTTCGGCCAGACCGGTAGAATACCGGCTGGTTGGCAACCCTACTCGCGCTGCAAAGAGACAGGTTTGCCAAGTCTCAGAGAATTACGTATTTCCATGCATACTACTAACTTCAATTACGCAGTCAGGCCAAAATTTACTTACTGGCCACATGTGGCCAGGGGGCCGTATATTGTGCAGGCCTGTTCTACTGTGAGAATGTTATACATATTCCTACACCATCTGGATAAACATGACCATTCTTCAATGTTGCTAATAAAAATTACGCTCATTTTACAGCTTCAGAGTTCATTAAAACTTAAGTATAATATTACAGATCCTTTTGTGGGTCGACGGTTGGACTGTGCATTTTGTATTTAAAATTTGTTGGCCGGCGTTTTATTTTTAGAACATTCTTGACTGGACTGGACGCGAAAATTTTTACTAGTATTTCAATATCTGTCCGAATTTTTTAAAGATTCATTTACGTGACTACCTGGCACCAGCTGTAACATCTGTTTAGCTTAATTCCAAAGGAGCCTGAATTATATCTGAAAGGCATTCGACAAACTCAGATGCGGTTAGGTTAATTAGGTTCGCATACAGGGTTATGCTGATAGTAAAATATCCAAAGAGTTCCCATTACTAATGCGCAGTTATTCCAAATCTACACCATCAGTCTAACTAATACCCGTTTCAATAATAGCACAGATAATATTCATGATGTAGACAAAACTCACACGTATTCAAAAATTCTCTACACATTTAAAATATTTCTGGTAAACACCGTGCTATTAAAGTACTTGAAATATTTCGATTAATAAGTTCCTGCCTTCTTTCATAATAATCAATACCCAGATAGCACCCAAGTTTACACCAAGTTTGTACTAGCCTTCTTTGGCCCTTGCAGTGATAAATTTACCGCATAAACTTTTTTTTCAATGTTGTAGCAAATTTGAAATTACAAACTTGGCGTATCAAAGTTTGCTGCAAATTTATCTGAAGTTTAATCTATCGCATATCGTAAACAGTTAATGTACAAATGAATTATTTTTATTAGGTGGGAGTTTTTTCTCTGTCTCTCTTTCTAAAGGAACAACCAATATTTTTTCTATCTCAATCTCTCTCTCTTTCTTTCTCTTTTTCTCTCTTTCACACACAAACACACACACCTTTCTTGAAAACGCTAAGTGAAGAACAAATTAAAGTACCTCCTCGGGTCGATGACATACCTCTTTGGGCTTTCGTATTGTGTATAATGAAAGAAAAAAATAATTATCTAAGTTGAATTGTTAGGACTCATTTGGGAAGAAAGTCTGCCGTGAAAAATTTAATCAGTTTTGACTCCTGGGCGTGCCTGCATACAGAACACTGACAAGCGACAACTGGCAGTTGGTACTATAGTGTTGTGTCTAACGTTTCGGAAAGCTACTGCTGGGCCCCGTGTTCTGTTCTCGCCGGGGTAATGTTTTATTTTTTAAAAAATACGATTCAGTTACTTTTTCTCTCTTTATACATACAATACAGTATATGTATTTTCAAATTGTATAAACAATCCCTAAGCGTTGATTAGGTTATGATTTTTTTTAACCACGGCGTTCCAGTTAGTAATCCAACAGGAAACATCGCTGTTAGTTTATCACTGTAAGGAAATATCAAGGCTTGTCGAAATTTGGCTTAAACTAGCGTGCTATCTGTGAAATTGGCAGCCAATTTGGTTGAGAAATGTCATCGACCCGAACGGTAAAGTACACATCATTATGAAACTCCTGAGGTGATGACGCTTGTGAAAAATCACGAATCAGAATTCTTCATAGCTCTACCCTAACACAGGAACAATATAAGCTTTCCCAGTTTCGAATTAAAGTCTACATAAATGCCTTTATTC
Source organism: Lepisma saccharinum (assembly GCA_022664845.1). Classification (NCBI taxonomy): domain Eukaryota; kingdom Metazoa; phylum Arthropoda; class Insecta; order Zygentoma; family Lepismatidae; genus Lepisma; species Lepisma saccharinum. The sequence goes on from JAGDQP010001925.1 coordinate 3,389, forward strand.
CAGAAACTATTTTCGTATCACAAAAGAGCTAGTAAAATGTACTTCATTCAGCAGAAGAACCCGTGGAGTAACGGTAGAGCGGGGGGGGGGGGGGCAACAAACAAATATGAAGGTCGTGAGTTAGAATATCACTGCAGACTGAAATCTATCCTCGCTACAGGCTCGATGTTGGTCTCCCAACCTTTTTTAAAACAAGATTTGTAGCAAGTTTGTCCTGAAAGGTTTCTAGCAAGTTTGGAGTGAAAAGTTAGTAGCAAATATCGCATGCGTCAACTAGCTGTCTGCTCCAAAATTGTAGCAAGTTTGCATCCTTGCATTTACAAACTTGCTGCAAGTTTGGAGACTTGCAATGTCAATATTGCAGCATAAATGCTGCAATTTTTGACCGTGTTATCTGGGTATGTGTTCACACAATCACAAGCAACAGTAATAACACATATTGTACCTTCAGCATAACTCCAATATTCCATATTTTGTAAGTATTAATCCATTTGGAAGATAAAGAAAAGTCAAACCTCTTTCACTTGTTTAAGAAAAGTCAAACCTATTTGTTATCATACAATTAATAGTGTATCTTTATGCACAGTGTTCAAATGTAACTCTCAATGTAAAAATCGCTCCTCTACCCACAACAAATTTTATTATTTTCTATCTTTCAAGACAGCTCTATAGTAAATTGTTACATCTTTCATTCAATTTTGTAACGACAAGGGTTCATTCTTTGTTCTACTAGAATTAACGCCCTCCTTTACCTTCTCTAAAGAACTCAAATACACCCCAGAACACTTTTCCTGAAAGAAACACTGATCTTCCCCACCTGCACAAGACTTATAAATCTTTCTCTTCAACTGGCTCCAATCTATTAAAAAATCGTAATGTATCCCATACGTTCTATCTATCATGTGTGCTTCTGACCTGCTTCTATCTTCTATGTTATTAAACGAAGCTAAAGTAAGTGACGCAAAAATCCCAGATGGACCCTGGCTTGTCAGACGGCTCTATTACGTTAAAGTAGAAAGTTAACTGGTCAGTGTAATGCTTCTTCGTAGTCGTGTGTCTGACTTTCAGGACCACAGTCTGGTAGCTCTTTTATTCAAGCACTTCCCAAAATTGTCCTGAGAATGCTGGGTTAATACTGAAATTTTTGAGCCCCCACCGAGAATCCAACCCGGAACCGCTCGCATTGAAGCGGAGCGCACTACCGACTCGACCATTCCGGAGGCTTCTTCTATGTTATTCCTTCCACTAAATTTTCTGTCTTGCAATATGAAATCTTTCCTTCTGTCGATATTCTTTGTTTCACATTTTGTCGTTCTGGTATAAACTACATATCATCAATCATTTGTTGTGATGTCCTCACATGAGCTATCGTCTGAACAGAAATATCTTTTGTATTCAATATCCTTGTTTGCGTGCTTGCTGACAGTGGCAGTGGCAGTGATGACAGTACTTCCCCGTTATTCCGAGCTCCGCGGGAAACTGGGGGCTCGCGCGAGACTCACTAGTCAAGTCGTAGAACCTCGTTCACTCGCAATAATCTATGACTGATAATGAATATTGAGAAGGTGGAAAGTCATGCTTTTCAATCATCTGATTACAGCCAAGCGCACAAGAAAGAGTCCTGAGACGGCATAGTTAGTGCGTCACCAACCACCATCGAGGTTCTCTACTGATTTATCTTAACGAGAGACTTTTCGGCTGTGTCGGCCACCGTCGCACAGTGCGATTAAACTCCAAAAGGACGAACTTAATGCCATCTGAGCGGTGAAGAAATGTTTGTTGGATCTTTGTCAGGGCTGATAGGTGTAGTATCTGCTTCACATTCAGGTAGCATATGGGATATAGCATGTTTCATCTTGACCGAGGCGCTAAAAAAAAAACACATCTGTTTAACGGGTTGCTTATATGACAGTGGATTTCTTCATACGATCGGCTATTTTGCAGTGCATTTAAATTTGTTGATGAGGTCTCCCGACATACAAAACTAATACTGTTAATCAGCGATGCCCAACCTCGGATGGCCCGTTTGCCACAATAAAATTGAGCACGATCTTCTCGGGCCAGAGCATCCTCTGACATAAAGAGCATACAAATCCTGCGCATCGTTTAATTGCAGCTTTTAAATGCTAATATCGCAAACGTAAGAAAATCCTTCACACATACAGACCATTAATATTTGTCAAAATAGCAAGAGACCAAAATCAAAGAACTACAATAGCTTGTTGGTACTTGCAATTTTTAACATGATTTTATGTTATTTGTATGTGTTGCATCCTGCCTTTTTTTCAGTTGAGGAAAGTTAATTTCATGTATATTTTAAGGTGAAATATAATAAAACCTTCTTTCGACATGTTTTTGGTAAACACATGCAATATATATGGCGCCCCGTAGATTGGGCACCAATGCTGGTCATAGACTAGTTTGCTTGTTTTCGAAACAAGTGTAATTTCTAAGCATTGTATAAAAATGATTATCAACACTCTCAATAAATCACAAGAAACGTACTTCAAAACACGTCTAAACAAACGTAACGAAAAATGTGAAATTAATAAATTATAGATACGTGGAAAAGATAGAGACTAGTAATTAACTTTCCAGGCGTGCATTTCCAAACGGATCCTTCTGTTCGTGTACTATAAATGTTAGGAAATTGACACAAAAAACATTTTATACACTTCTAATTTTAAAACTTTAGGGAAAATTTGCAGGTATGAATATCTTAAAAATAGTTGGAAAAGGTATAATGGTTTGCCAATAATTTACCTTTGCAAAATAATATTCGAAAAGAAAAAATTATATACAACTTTCACTTTTGTGACTTAGCTCTTGAGTGACCCGTTTGAGTAGGTCCAGCTGGCCGGCTTCCAGTAAGTGTCATTGTTGACTCTTTGCGAGTGTTACCCACCTGTCCACGTGAAAGTGATGTTTCACTTTCTTTCTTCTTACCCTTCTTTAGGGAGGATATGTATATATAAGACACGCCTAGGGGCACCTTCTAATAGTGAAGATTGGCGAGACTTCACTGGGGAGCGTCCGGAGTGTTCTGTTGTACAGCACACACCCGGCGCTTATCCCGTTTGAACCTTTTGTGTTATTGGGCTGCACGGTTCTGTTTGTTTGTTTTTGGTTGGTGTGAGTGTCCCTGTGGTTTAGTGGTTGTGGTGTCTAGATATATACACATACCCCGTTACACTCCCTCGACACTTGGGGCCCGGGGATGTGGCACCGCTCGCCCCACCCTTGCGTCGTTAGAGCTTGCAGATGCATTATATGGCTATGATGTTCGACTGCCAATATTCTTCTTATCAGTCGTATCTGTTTCTTCCTCCACTGATGCCGTTATCTCAGTCTGGATTATTCGCCGCTGAATCTGTGGATTTCACTATCTTCTCCGCCTCCATGTCTAACCCTATAGTCACACTGGATCTGGTTTCAGCCGAACTTTTATATTGGCGAACACGGCCGAAAAGAAAGGAGAAACAACACAATGTAAATAAGTGTGTGGTCACATTTGAACGTGTCCGAACACGCCAGTGCTATATGACCACACACATTTATTGTGTTGTTTATTATACCGTTTTCGGCCGTATTCGCCAGTGTAAAATTTCGGTCGAAACCGTATCCAGTGTGATCATAGGGTAACTTTTTTTCCGGTATAACTCGAGTGCTAGTGTCCTCTCTAACTGATGGTATTGTTTGTATTGATGAATCAACGGTATCTTCTGAGACTCATTGATAATTATTAGGCCGGTCGTCCATTGGATCCGTAATTGGACGACTAGCTAGTCGTCCGTTTACGGACGACATAGGTCTCAGGAAATCCCATTAGAATGGGACTAGTCGCTTGTCTGATGAAGTCGGCTGTAATATACGGTCTCGCATTGCGTTTCATGTTCTGTGATTAGTCGTACGCATACGGACGACGATTACAGATCCAATGGACGACCGCCCTTATTTTATTTAGAACCCACCTTCATTTCAAAGTCCGAGGATGTTATTTGGTTTCCAATTTAAGCAACACTGTTTCTCTGCTTTTTACTCCATGATTCACTGTCACCACATTCACAGACCTTGACCAAGCTGTTCTTCCGGTACCAATATTGTTTTGGTCTGATCTACTTGGTTTAGTTTCTTCCCAAACACCTGTATTAGGTCCACTATTATCCGTTTTCAACTGCTTGCTTTCCTGTGTATTCTGTGCCTCTTATTTTGAAACCCATAGTGCTAGGAAGAAAGCGGAGATCACTATATTCCTAACTCTATGTTGAAACCGATTAAAAAACAGCTGCGAGATCAGTGATTGGGTTTTAGGCATGTCTTACAGCTTGACACGAATTTAAATATCATGCAAAACACTTCCACCCATATTAATATTTTATATGGACGTCTATACTTTAGGTTGTATATTATTATGACTGCAAATATTATGGAAATTATGTATATCGAAGTTCATTATGAGGCCGGAAAATACACTTAACCATTGATATATACGTTTCTAAATTATTCGTCTTTATATTATGTTCTCTACACATAAATTTCCCGATTTATTTTATATGGCGCAGAAGAAATGGTGTTCGAACCTACATCTATTGGGATTTTCCTTGAATGAGATGCACTTCCTATTTTATTCTGTGGAGCAGTTAAAAAAGATACCGCATTTTGAGGAAATTGAAGATTATATGAAATTATGAAGATCTAGATATAAAAGCATAAGATGATGCATCATACTTACCTTCATGAACTATGGTACTGTAGTCAAAGGTGGAGCAGTTATTTTACTTATGGTGATGAATATACTACGAGATGAAGAGAATAAGTTAATATCCATGTATTGATTAAAGAAGTTCAGAGGTTGGTCTATTTTTTTTTTTTATAGATGTGTTGCTGCAGTATTGCTAGTTGGAACAAGTGATTCCTTCATAGTCTGGGACAAGGGTTCCCATTTCTCTGTTCAAAGTTTGCAGTGTTGAGTCAATCCTCCAAGAAATATTAAAGTTGTGTCTAGTAAATTGGTGAATAGCTGGATTCAGAGGTTGACCTTTCTCCGTTATGTATATGTAGGTTGCAGCATGGCTTGTTGGAACATAGGATTCCTTCACAGACCGGTACAGGGGTTTCCATTTTTTTCATATATATGTGTGTTGCAACGAGTCAAACCGCATATTTTAATTCCATTATGATTAGGATATATTGATGTTTAAGAATGAAGCTAGAAGAGCAGTTGGCCTATCTATAGCGTAGCCCATCTTCTAACGGAATTTTCAGAAGTATGGATATATAAATTCGAAAGTATGTTGTTTTGCAGAAAGAAGTTGCGGTACAAGCGTAGAATAAATGTTTTTCACGTTTTAAATCTGAAGTGATATTTAACGCTCCAGAGGTCATCTATGTGTGATGTGAGTTTGGTGAAATGATCATTTTTCCTGAGAAGTCATCATGTGGTAGCCAAGCAGCCTTATAATGAAGCGTCCAAGAGAAGGCAAAATTTAATGTTTTTCTGTGATGTTTGCTGAGGTTCTGGATAAGCTGAAGCGAGATTTATCGGCTGTGATTGCAATGTTTACTATGTGTAAGACGAAGAAACTGTTTTTTCAAAATTCAAAACAAAATTGGATTCATTTATTTAACGGAACCTATGTTTTTTTTGTATAATAAAAGTATGTTTGTTTATATTAGGTTAGGTGAAATCCGTTTACTTTGATTCTGTTAGATAAGTACGATGTTGTTTTACGGCATGTAAATTTTATATACAATAATATTTTTTTCTATATAGTGATACAACGAACCGAATGTAGAACAAATGATGCTATAAGAACTAAACCTAATTCTGGTGATTTCACAGAACAATCGCTTGTGGCATTACCCTCTTGATTTCTGGATGTTATTTTCTTTTTTGTTCCGGACTAACCTTTTTCTTTTGCCGAAAGAGGGATGAAATCCTGTGGTTTATATAATGTTTGAATTGACTATATTGTGTACATATGTCAGCTGTTTTTTTATAATTAAGGAATACACTTCCAGCTATATTGATATATTATATAGACGTCTATACTTTAGGTTGTATATTATTACGACTGCAAATATTATGGAAATTATGTATATCAAAGTTTATTATGAGGCTGGAAAATAATTTAACCATTGATATATACGTTTCTGAATTATTCGTCTTTATGTTCTCTATACACAAATTTATCGATTTACGTTAGCGACATTATTATATTCTACGATGACTAATTTCATCAATCAGTAACGTAAATATTTCAAATGTATTTCACAGCTCAGAAGTTACATATTTTCTTCAAGTATCTCAAGATATACAAAAGGTCTATTAACAAAATAGAAACTCATGTTTCCATCCAGTCCAGAATTTGGTGGTTAATACCAAAAATCTTGAAATAGAAAATGTGGAGATAGTTCTACCGGGGTGAAAGTTTAAGTAAGACCTCCGCAGATGAACGTAAATTGCGAGCGGTCGAAAATAAGGTTTTTGGAAAATTATACGGGCCGAAACGGGACAACATGACCCGAGAATGGGGAGACTACATAAGTACTCCACAGACTATATGATTCACCCGAAATTGTAAGAATAATGAAGGCTAAGATTGGCAGGCCGTGTAGTTCGGATGAGGGAAAAACGAAGACCGATGCGTCGTTGGGATGACAATATTACATTGATATAGGTGCTGACGATGAAAACTATCATAATCCTGCCCAGGATATAATCATATAACATAGGCGTCTCTGACATGTTAAAATTGGGGGGGGGGGGGGGGG
>JAGDQP010001925.1:10262-23011 GCA_022664845.1 Lepisma saccharinum
GGAAAAATAAAGCTTGCGTGTACGTCATGGCTTACGCTAACTCTAAGTTACATTATGCATATACTTCAAACTAAATGTTAATAAAATACTCAGATCAGTCTATGGATAACGTCAGTATTAACAAAATAACATAAAAATTCTACTTGCAGTTACAATTACAGTTCTACAGATACAAACGAATTAACTGATATTAATCTGTTCATATCTACTTACCTTAAAGTTGACTGCCCCGAAGTTTGTTCTGAGACGATCACTGGCAGCAACAAATGATCTGCTAACTCTTCCAGGTTGAATATACCAAGAAAATCTTCATGTACATAACAAACCATAACATTATTCTTCCTCTTCTGAGTCATGTTGTCCCTTAGAATTGTTTTGGGACGTTGGAGAGAACTGAAACTACGTTCAGCTTCCCATGATGAAGTTTGCACCACTATCAAAAGACGAAGCAAGTTTCTTAACATTGCCCGAACTTCCGGCACCATTTGTCGAAACACATTGAGTATATCACTGAAAGAAGATACATTCTTCTTCTTAACATCTTCAATTCTATGACAAAGGATGGTACATCAATTTCTGGATGAACTCGCAGTATATCTGCTGCTTTTGTGCGATTACACGTGAAGTCAATGTAGTTACCAGCTTCTTTATACGGTGTAGATCTTCCCTTTCAAATATTGACTCAAATCCTTTCAGAATAGCGCAGTATGCTTTGCAGCAGTATCAACTATCAGTAACTGATGACTCTTCAGAACCCTTGTACCTCCTTGGCCACTGTCCGTGAAATAGGATCCAAATTCCAATCAACCACTTTCTTCTTTTGGAGTTTCTTGAAAGTTTCTTCATGGCGCTGATTCTCATCTTTTAGTGTCTGTTGATCCTGGAATGATTCAAAATGGCTTGGAGGTCCTGGAAAAGAGTCGGTTCCTTTCCTTTCGGAGAGGTTCCGAGGGTCTTGAGAAAGACCGTTTCCTTTCCTTTCGGAAAGGCTTTGGTAGCCCTGAGAAGAGCCAGTTCCTCTTCTTTCGGAAAGGTTCCGGGGACCTTGAGAAAGGCCGTTTTGTAATTAGTTATGGTGGCTCTAAAAAGAGCCGTTTCCTTCCTTTCGGAAGGGAGTTATTGGTTCTCAAAAGAACCGATTTTCCACTGCTGGAAGCATCGTGTGGAAAGAGCCCACAAAGTCGCCAATCCCCACCATGTGCCAGTACTTTCACTAGAAGACCTGATGAGATGAGGGAACGAAGGAATCAGATTGCTGCTGTGGAAGACAGATTACTTCTTACGAAATTTGCATGAATGAGTTAGAATTCCCAAGAGTCTCTTCGGCAGCCATCAGTAAAATGAACTGATTCTTCTAAAACACGAGAGGTGTTAAAAAAAGAAAAGGAAGATGGAATTGTTTGCACTCACTTAAAGGAAACGCCAAGAACTCATCAGGTATCTCTTGATTATTTAGACAGTGGCATTCAGTTCGATGAAAGAGCAAAAGTGATGATGAGTCTGACACCATCAAAGAAAACCATCCACATGAGTAGGACCATTACATTCGCACGGGTTTGCGGAGAAGTGATCTTGCTCCAGGGACCCTCTCACATTCACACGGTTTGCGGAGAGGTAATCTCGCGCCAGGGACCATCACATTCACACCGGTCCTTTTCATGCTTCTGCTTCTTTGATAGGTCAGTCAATATCATCGTTGTTGCTGTTTATTTCATCTGAACTCTTGCCGGCTGTCAGATATTCAAACAGGCCTTTGCAGTGTAGTTTGCGTCGCCTCCTTAGTTCACGCAAAGCATCTTCCACTTCCTTTTTGATCATGAGCGTGTCTTTTGCACTTTCGGGAGGAGGCGTCAATTTGATCGGCATCTTCCGAAGAGGCTTCCGTAAGAAGTCTATGGTCTGAAGTTCTGCCTCGTCCAGCAGAATGCACAGCTCCAGCTCACTGAGGCAGATTTCCTTGTAAGCGATGTCCCTATCCACAAGGGCAATCATCTTCCTGATGTCCGACTCGTACTCATCCGGTCTCCGTCTGTAGTTGCTGGTGGATGGAAGAGGCACTGCGTTGGGAACCAGCGAGTTTGAAGACTGTCTCCACAGGATGCGACCTGTGGGTTCGACACCTGATCGAGCTTGCTCAACAGTAGTGAGCGGCCTAGGCACGCGCGTAAAGGTTGCTTGATTTGCTTGAGCCATATTTATAGCGAGAGCAAATTTTTGGCAGCCTTTTGAGAGTAGCATAAAAATCTACTCTGCCGGGGAAACCGCTAATTGTTTGGATGGTAATGTGTCGCATTGTTGACAGAGGTTCTCTTCAAGTAAATCATTTTATATAAAAATATTGTTACCAATGATGCTTATAAATGTTATAATTATGAAAATTGTTACTTTTTGCTTTGTTTTAAGCATATTAAGTATATGAAACCTAATTTAACTTTGCGATTATTAATTCCCAGTATAAATCTGAATGCACTGCTGGTGCCTCATAAATTGAATTAATGTGGGAACTTTATGAAGAAATTCGAGAAGCCGGATGTGAAAACACAGTGGTTCTTCGTTGCATTAGTAGTTTCCTTGCAATTTAGTTTTAAAAATAATAATCTTCCTGCTTTACTTAGCATGTTTAGACGTACTTAAACAAGTTTAGACGTGTTTAGTATGGTTTGTATAATATTACACGTATTCAATTGATATTATTATTATTATTACTTGATTCAATTACAATTTTAGGTAAACTAAATTTTATGTTGGTGAAATGTAGTCCAACTGTGAATGTTAGAAATGTTGATGATATTATAGGTTATTGTAGATTAGGCTTGATATAATGTTATAACTACTTAGTTAATAAAATCGATAACATAGTTTCCACCCAGGAAATTTTTCAATGTTTTGAAATCGGGAGTTGATTGGATACTTTTGATATATCGATAAACGGATGATCAAGTTGTATTGTAGTATAGTTAGCAATTAACATATTGTAGTAATTAAAATTTTCAAGATGACGTCAGCTTTGTGCAATTTTGGAAAGTGTTTATATCTTTCGTCATCTACTCGGGTCTTATCCTTCTTCGTCTGTGGCTGTTTCCCAACTGGCGTGGTCACGCTCATCTGAAATTAAGCAATGTCGAAAGTACGGGTTGGATAGCTGCGTAGCACAGCACATCGGTTTATCCCTGTACCAGAGGCGAGAGGAGAGTGCATGGATATCGGAGGGAGGTGTGGGAGTGAATCGTTTGCTGCTCGCTTATATTTCTACCTCTTACTTTAAGTATGTCCATCCTCCGCACGCTAAGCCAATCCTCGGATGGCGACTTGAACTTAAACCACGAGTGTTTTCTTTAATTTTATTCCACAGATACAATAACAAAGTTAATGGCAGAGACGGATCGATTGTTTTGTAAACCCATAAGAATTAAGTTTTGATATCACGTCCCAGATACAAGGCAGTGACTCGCAGACCTGAAGGAACAAGTAGAAACACTTAGAGATGCTTTTCTGGCAGCGTGACTTACTCGCTTTGCTTGCGATTTGGGTGAGTAGCCAATGGAAACAGCTGTTACACGTAGAACACGCAATTAAACACGTATTTCAATTGGCTACTAACCCAAATCGCTACCAAAGCACACTTGCAAGGAAATCAGCCCTTATGATTCATTGCAGTGGTTATACTTATTTTTCATGTTGTTTGTTGCTTTGATGTATTGACATTTCTTGTCCTTTTAGGTTGTACATAAGGCAGCATATCGGAAAATGTTACCGTACCAATGCTTTAAGATAAATTTTCCAAGGCTGAACTGATACATATTGGACAAACTAACAAAATAAAAAGAAAACGAAGTCAGCTTTTATACGGAAGATTTTTTGAGCATTATTAAGTATTAATAATTACTTGTCATTAGTAGCACGCATTTCATTTGTAATTTTGAGTTTGCAAGTAGTAATGAATTTCATAATGAAATATAACTCGCATGCTCATATTCTGCTCTGTAATAAACACATTGTCACCTTTTCAAATGTCCAGTTCATGTAGATACTAATGGTAATAGAACTAAAATAGCTTTAAAGAAAGTTCAAAAAATGTTGTATGGACACATTAAAACATGGCTACGTAGAATATAAACATCGTACACAACGTTTTTTCAATGTATTTGTACTTTTGCAACACTTTATTTAAACTTTCAAATACATGTATCCATGTAAAAACAAACTCATTTGAACGCAATAAATCGTCGTTCACTTGAAGAAACTTTCCCGGGGAAAGGTAAAAAGCACTTTCCGAATGAACTATCATTATTAAGAGGACTTACTCCTCGGCACCAGAGTTCGGGGTTAACTTTGGTTTCCTGTACAAGCTGTCTCCATTTCTTCTTATAGTAAGCCATTTGCTTGGATGTTCTTGGTGTCATTCGATGTTCTTACTCCATACCATCCGTCCATCTTCTCTTTGTTCGTACGTTTACAATACAGGTTTCCTTCCACTATTTCTCTTTGGCATTTCTCCTTCTCTCTGCGTGACTTAACCATCTAATTTGTTGACTTTTGAACATTCTTATTAAGAAGACTTACAATATTACCATTTCCAAGCTACGTATTTTTAATAATAATTGTCCTCCATTGCTAGAAAGGATATCACTAAGGGGAAATAACTTTGAAAGAGTCTATGAACAATGCACTTGAGTAAACATTTTTTTCCGATTTAGTGTTATGCCAAACTTTGACTTACGAGTTGTGGATGTGAAGTTTGTCTTCTCTGTATTTCTTTTTTCAGTTTTTATATACATTTATCCTTTGAGTAATATTTCGATTGATAGGTGATTTAACATCCGTTATTAATTTATCTTCATCTTTCTTATAACTTAAAAGTTTGTTGTTTTCGATATTGTTTCCTGAAGATTGGAGAACCCGAGCATACGTTTCTTGGGAGTTGTACTGGATCCTTTATTTGTGATGTTTTAATTCTGTTAAGAGCCTCACGGTACAAGTTTTTTAAATTTCTTTAAATCTATGAACTGGGCGTGAGCCTTTTGTCCGAAAACTATGTAAAAGCTGCGTTTTCTTTCACTGTAATTTCATAACAAGTTGAAGTGGAACTGACTGGTTATATTCTTGTAAAATTGAGTCTGTAGATTAAGATTCGTTTGAATATTGAGAATCTAGTCCTTTAAATTGATTCCGGATGTTCGTAGTGGTTGAATGTCGTCCTGTTCATCAGATGAATGTTGGGAGAAGAGTTTGTTTGTGTCATCAATGTGAGATATCATTTCTTGAAATAATGGTCCTTGCACTGATTTGGAGCTGGGGGAATATTAAAAACGTTTTTACGTTAGGTTTCGTTTCTTCTGTGGACTTACTGAAGATTGAAAGTCTTTGTTACTAGTATTTTTACCGCTTGTTTCTGAATTTTGACGAGGTGAATAGTGCATTTTTTTCCCTTAGTTGATTACGTTGCATTGTGATTAGGCGTAGATACTTCTTCTTGTGGTTGCTGCCCATTTGTATTAGGATTTACTGAAGCCACCTCTGCATAAGTGGATCGAGAGTAACCTTGTGATGAATTCTAGTGACATTTGCACTTGTTTCTTGTACGGTAGAGTTTCTTATTTCTTTCTGACGGATAAATTCTTTGCAATTGGAATCTCCTGTAATATGGTCACCCGAGCAGTTGATACAGTTTTTATTGTCGTTTTTGTTAAGTTTTCTACAAACATAAAATGCATGATTTTTTGCTATGCAACGTGGATTTCTTCATTTAAACAATGAAGATATTTATTCATATTTTCTCATCATCACATAACCACTGTTGTTTGTTACTGTCGTAATTAATATTGTGTAGGTGGAAAATTCTACTAAACAGTGAAACATCTACTGAGGAGCAAGGGCGTCACCAGGAATTTTCCGGAGGGGAGGGTGGACAATACTAAGGTCGTATATATACGAGGGGAGACTCAAAAGAAACTGAAATTTTCTAATATTTTTTTTTTGTATTTATGTTTGGGTGTTACAACTTGAATCGCTTTCAAAGTACTGTATATTCGATGCAAAGAACCGCTCTAAACTCGTTTTCCTTTTTCGAAGCAATCATGAAACTTTTGCCAAGTGATACGTTCCTAATTTTTTAAACCACCTCTTCCACATCTGTAAAACGTTTTCATTTGAGGATTTTTTCTTTCTTTCGGGGTTATAAAACAAAGTCTCTCGGAGCAAGGTTGAGTGAATATGTGGCGGGTGGTAAAGCTGGATCATGTTTTTTTTTCTGTTAAAAATTGTTTCACAATCAAGGTTTTAAGTGCTGGTGAAGCACTAATTTTGCTACAACTCTTTTCATTTGCAATTTCTTGCTCAAAGTCCGTTGGCAGGAACTCCGGGGCGCACCAAACAAAGCAACAAGTTCGTCAGTAGTTCTGCAACGGTCTTCCATATTCAGTCCACTAATTCTGGCCATGTTTTCGACAGTTCGGGAGGTCGAGGGTCGCCCTGAGAGAGGCTGGTCTTCGAATGACCCCGAAGCGGGGAAACCACTCGTATAAAGATTTGTTTTTTTCCCAGAGCAGCTTCCTTGTAAGCCGTTTCAACATTACAGCTTTTCCCCCCCAAACAGAAAACAGAATTCCATAGCCTCATGCGTTGTTTCCACTTTTCAGTCATCACAAAAATCGCAGAACAAGCGATTACAGAACAAAAAATTTACTATGTGACACCACGACTTCACTCGACAACGCTGATCGGTAGAATGATGCAGAAGGGTCCCAGCAAGAGGCACGTAGCGGCAGAAGCATGTACTACAACAGATCCGCCCACCAGAGAACGATTCCGATTTCTTTAGGATTCACCCTCGTATATATATATTTGTTTATTATTTATTTATTACCTACTACATTATTAGACTAGAATTGACTATTTTCTCAAACGTCATATTCTGGAAAGTTATGCTTTTCTCCTTTGGTAGCACTATCGTTTGCATCGGGAAAGAGAGTACACAGAATAAATTGATGTATTAATTCACCAATTTCTGGTGTTTCAGGGCAACCATCACTTGTTTGTTGATTTCGCTAATTCAACACAATGGTTATTTTATCAATGCTTATTCAACACGACGAAGAGTGTCATACTAGCACTGTTACAGTGTTGAATTACCGAAATGATGCACCCAATATACGACGTTGATTAACACAGAAAAGTGCTGAATTAAAGAATTTTTCCAAGGTACCAATTTCGGCACTTATGGAAGGGGGAAATTCCCAAGTACTAACAGATACTTCCCCGAAATATGATTCCTTTTCTACTTTCTAGGGGAAAACTTGCTAAGAACTTGCTGAAACCTTGAAATAATAATAATAAAAAAAATAACATTGAAATATTCATAATTTCCAAATTAACGTAATAGAATCTGAACTTAGACATAGTAAAAACATACTAACAGTGACTTCAGACCAGACAGTAGCATATCCAATATATTTGAATAGCCATGCCTTACTACCTGGTGTGTTAGAACTCGTTGTTCATTACATTGGAACTTAATGCAGTGTGATTAATGGCTGTCACAAACACAGAGATGCTATGACATTATCAGACGTAGAGAACTTTCAATAATGCAGGTAAATTTAAAACAGTGTGTAATAGTACTTTCACCAATGTGTTCGATGTCTCTAAGATTACAGAAAGCGCATATTTTAACAAACATTATTAGATAATTTATGTGTAAGATTTGCTGTCGAAGAAGAGTTTTGTTAAGTAAACGTACAGTTCTGTATGAGTTATCAACGATAGCTAAATGATGCTACAGAAAAAGTATACGGTTACCAGCAATGCGCTGTATTGGTTACTTATTTTCATCCCTTAGAGATATTATAAGTTTCCACGGCACAAAATGAATGGCAATTCTTCAGCTACGTATGAAGTAACACAAAACCTCAACAAGCCAAGAGGAAAGGAACCACCTTCAGTTTCGTTTTGTGTCGCGCTAGCTCTGTGGTAGAACGCTCACTTCTGGTGCCTTGAAGTCCGCGGTTCGATCCCTGCTCATGGGATGTGGCTTTGTGGAGGTCAAACACCGTGTGCGTGGGTATTCTGGGGCTCATCCCGTTTCCTCTCTCTTTCTTCATTTCTCCTATTCTCCCAACATGTTCCATCCAGCTTGACTCAAAATTACCTAAAAGCCTTTAAAACATTCAAAAATTCAAATTCAGGCTAGTTTTAAAAGCGCAGGATAATCAGGCTCCATTTTTTTAAAAAAAAATACACTTAAAAATAATGGACGAATCACAATCAACAATAACATTTTAGAAAGCATGTTGGAAAATATTTCAGAATATATATCAAATGAAGTAATCCATAATTTGAAAATATTTGTTATTGATGAGAAATCTGAAGTCCTGTGCTACGCTTTCTTAAGCTTTGAAATGATAGTCCTGATCTTCTTTTGTTCGTCGATTGGCTATCTAGAAGAACTGCTATCAACTTCATAAAAAAGGGTACGATCAAAAAAGTTACATAATGGTGCAATAATAATAATACATAAGGTAAGGGGCCCGAATATGGCCCACCTTATTTTTTTTTTATTTTCTTTTTCACTAAAAAAAACAACTATTTATTCGTGCAAAACGACTGAACAATCAAGTTTAGAAGACTATTCGCACAAATGAAAAAAAAAATATGTTTCCTAGAAATGTCGTATAAAAATGTAATAAATCGAAAGCTAAAATGTTGCCAGTGGGCCATATAAGGTACATGGTGTTCCCAATAAGGCCCGCTATAGAAAACAAGAGCGTATGGCAAAAGTGATGTGTAATCTTTCTGTATTACTCATATATGCTACATACTGAGATATATATACATTACAAGCATACATAATTAATATGACATTGCAAAACCAAGAATATTGTATTAATACAAAATGCCCAAATTTGTGAAAAACAAGTGAATATACAAGAAGAAAAAATATGAGTAAATAAGAAGTGTAACACAAACGAAGAAGTTTAGAACGTCACGTCTCACATGAGGGACAAAGAAATGGTCCGTGATCTTTAGCGGTGATTCCAACACATTCTTCATGAACGTATTTGCGCTACGATACGCAAATATGCATATCTTCAACCTTGTCTAGCTGACAAAGGTAACAAAACCAAGATTCACAAGTGTTGGAGCAACTCTGTCGGTTTTTCAGGACTATTGGAAGCAGTTGCTGAAATTCTGGTCCTTTTAAACGTGATGACACTTGCTTTGTTTTTGTCTTAATATTCTTATTCTTTGTATTGGAATTGATAGATAGCTTCCTTATTACCGGGCATTATCTTCGTTTTAATTACTAAACATTATGATGATAAGTGTTCAGTACAAACATTTCAAATGCTCAATTCTTTCATTTTAAACAGTTATGATTGCATTTTGCCCAATATGGCTTATCTTGCCTGCGTGCCACGGTGGGCCTTATTGCGCACTATTGACCTCTTTACTTTTGCTGGCGCCTGCTAGTTACACAATACAATGCATTGCGTCACACACATTTTATGTTCACGTATGCTCACATAGCTACATTATCCATGCATTATACTGATTAGGTTTCCAACAATAGATACTGAAACGAAACATTACTTGCCTTGCTAAAATAACATTACTTGCCTTGCTGAAATAAAATATCAGCAATAAACAGCGTGCCCCCTCCCCTTGTCGACGCTCTTGTTGAGGAGTAAAAGCTTATCAATGAAATTGAAACCGATGTTACTATATACCAACAGTGACACACATGTCAGAAAGGTAAGTTTTAACAGAAAGGGAATGCAGCAGAATTCAGACGACAGAGATAATGAGAAGAAAGAAACTACATAGAGTAAGAAATAAAGAAACGATTTGGTGAAGAATGCGTAAGAGAACAAGTTAGGCAGAACCAAGTCTCGAGACTTCAGCATCAATGCGGCTTTGAACTAGTCTCACCAAGACTTTTCAACGACACCTCCAACCACCTTCGATAAGATAAAATGAATTGTATGGGCGGTAACAGCAACCACCTTCGAAGCTCCAGCAACCGAGCGGCCGTGGATCAGTGGTACGTACAGCGTTGGATTAGCATTCAGGAGGTCCTGGGATTCATCTCAGCGGCCGACCATCCTGAATGAGATTTTTTGGAGTGTTTTTCCTGTCACACCAGGCAAATATTGAGATTGTACCTACAAAATAGGTCCCGACCATATACCTTCCAACATCATCTCTCCCACCCTATCACGGCCTAGTGATTCCGCTAGTGTCACCCCAAAATTCTGGAGAGCACCCACCAACTTCAAAATTTTTGCGGTCAAAAATCAATAGAAGGCTTGCTAAACTCCACTTTCACCCTCCCAATTTTGACTTTATACACCCTTCCCTCAAACTGAAAATCCTGGCGGAATCCCTGTCTCGGCCTGAGTCTAAAATACCAAAAGGCCTTAAAATAGATTCAAATTCAAAATTCGTAGCCCTAATAGTTAGTGAGTTAGTATACTTGTAATAAAATCATAAATAGATTCAAGCGCCGAGTTGAACAATCTTATCGCCCTGGTTCACTGTGGCAATGAAAAGAGAAGTTTTCCACGAAACGCGACAGGGTTTGTTGTTTCGTTGTTGTTATTTCGTTCACTCCGAGAATGTTCTAATATATGATTTGCTTGTAGCTATCAGATGCGCAGAGAAAGAATGAAGCCAAACAACAACTGAGCATCGACCAAGGCGACGTGCCTGATTGGTTAGCGAACAACTAGAGAGCTTGTTGCCATCTTTGTTAGCCGAAAACAATATTTTTCATTGGAGTAAGCGGGCTAACTGGGCGGGACTAAGCTATGACGTTTGGCTTCATGTTCTTGGTAAAATCGCATATCCTCTATTAGAACATCCTGGGTTCACTCTGACATCTTCGGCAACAGGGAGACACTGCACGACTTGACAACACAGTTCGCGTCTACCATGAACTGTAAAACCCTTTTCTATTTTTCCGTGAAGTGAAAGGCGTTGATTGACGAACGAACCAACATAGATCCTCGTATGTTGCTCTGAACTTGTCTCGCCGACACATCGAACTCCTTTATAGCCCTAGTAGTTGCTGGGTGAAAGTTGACAGACCGACATAGCGACTTCCCACTCTTGGTGATGCTGAAGCCTAAATTAATGGAGGACAGATTAAGGTGGTTCGGGCATATTCAAAGAATGGGAGAAGATAGGAAAATAAAGAAATAACACGAACATAGCGTCCTAATGTGCACTCATACATATACAGCCACCACCCCGCTAGGGCATGTTTACTCCTCTAATATCAATGTCAAATGTAAATAAACTTAACTTGGAAGTGAAGAAGCACCCAACACTTTCAGCCGAAGGACGACATCCCTTCTCCACGTAACCAGCCAACCCAGTTAGAGGCTGAAAAATGCTGCATGATCAATTCCCAACTGAGTGTATCGAAATAAAACTATCAGCGTATCCCATAAATAATGTCGTATTTTTGCATCGTGAGGAAAAGAACCATAGCTTATCTGGAACACTACCGTTAATCAGGAACATAATCTCCATCGGACTCCACAACCCTTTATTACCCGTCAACCAGTTGTTGAATCCCCCGCTCAAAGAAGTCACTGGTTTGGAGGCAAAGAACCGAGCCACTCTTCGTCGCACGTCATCCTCATTTTGCAGTGGTTTCTTGGAAAGCTGTTTTGAAGGTGGGGAAAAAGACAGTAGTCTGTTGGTGCAAGATATGGTGAAAGCGCACTCTTGTGATTGACCAGAGCAGGACGTTTCTCCAACAATGCAGTCCGTATGCGTTCTAGCTGCTGACAGTAGACATCTGCATTGATGGCCTGGTAGCGTAGGAAGAGCTCAAAATGGAGTATCCCATGGATATCCCACCAAACACTCAACATCACTTTGCAGGGGTGGAGATCCTGCTTTGGCACAGTTTCTGCGAGTCCCCATTAGGTACCCACTACCGTTTGCGTGTATTATTATTGTAGAGGATCCACTTTTCATCTCGTGTCACCATTCTGTTCAGAAATGGCTTACGTTTGTGACGGGTGAACAGGGAACTGCAGATGTCAACTCGCTGCTGCTTCTGTTGAGGTGTTAACGCATAAGGTACCCATTTTCCGAGTCTCGACACGTACCTACGGCCCTGCACTGGCCAGTTATTCGTAACCCGGGACGAATAATTTTCTCCGATTTAAACTGACCTGTGGTAGAGCCCATGTGAAGGTATGTAGGTAGTATTTTGACAAGTAAAAGGAAGGCAGTACAGTCTGATTTATAAAAATGGACTAGTAATAGAAGTTTCACTGTCAATGACTATACTGAAGTAAGAACCTTCTATCGGCTATTTTCTGTTCTGTCCTTGCGTATCTTAAAAGGGAAGTAGTCATAATTATTACACAAAGTGAGTTTGTATATAATGTATATCATAAGCTTGTTAAAAATAATAAAAAAAAACATTTAAAGCCTTTAGGCATCTTAGGCTCAGGCCGGAATAGGAGAGGGAACAGGGTTCGAGAAGGTGTCGGCCAGGGCCTATGTTAAAGATGCCATTACGGCATTTGCCTGGTGTGACTGAGAAAAAACTGAAAAAAACCTAAGTCAAGATAGTCGGCTGCTGGGATCGAACCCACGACCTCTCGAATGCTATACCAACGCGTTACCACTTTTTTAAAACATTTTTTTTATTACTTCTGAATACATTTTGATTTCTTACAATGACATATGCAAAAAGGAAGGAATAATTAACTATTATCATCAACAACTTT
>JAGDQP010001925.1:28011-77967 GCA_022664845.1 Lepisma saccharinum
GTTTCTATTAATCTGTTCCCTTCCAAGAACTGGGAGGCAAAGAACGCACTTCTAAACCAAACCGTGGGTTCGCCACTGCCTCTCAAAAATTGTGGTTAAATCGGCATTATGTACCCACTATTTAAGGGTACAGTTAGTGCAGTGTGCTCTTTTTTTGACCTTAGATTAATTGTATGCGTTTTTCTATGTTATTTGCTTATCAATATATCATTCTGATAAGCGTCAATTTAGTTTTAGTTTTCCATATGAGATAATGAGCACAACTTCTCCTAATGGTTGTTTCTTTCTATGAGATTTTCACAATCCAAGTAACCTCAGGATGACGTAGGCTGCGTTCCCAGTTCTCGAAACAGCTTCAGTGTATTTGCGCTAGTGGAAAGAGCATTTCTTGTACGTACATCGTTGCAATTTTCATTTTAAGTACGTGCAGCATTGAGTGCGATGTAGAATATATTGCACGTAGGTGCAAACCTTAGTTTGGCAACGCTCGGGCTGAAGAATGGTCCAGTTCTTAAAGCGGGGAACTCAAACCAAGGATGTCCTGATAGAAAATATGCGATTTTGCCAAGAACATGAAGCCAAACGTCACATCATTGTCCCTCCCAGTTAGTCCACTTACTCCAACCAAAAACATTGTTTTCGGCTAACAAAGATGTCAAGAAGTTCTCTAGTTGTTTGCTAACCAATCAGGTACGTCGCCTTGGTCGATGGTCAGTTGTTTTTTTGGCTTCATTCTATCTCTGCGCATGAGGTAGCTAGAAGCAAATCCTCTGTTAGAACATACTTGTCTCAAACAGACAGCTTGAAACGGAATGTTAGTTTCTCTCAGCTAGAGTCAGTTGGAACTTCATAACGTTTTGCGCCTATGTGATAGTTTGCACTTCACCTTAACAGCGAGTTTTAACTATCACATTTCCAGATCACAACGCCATCTACTGTGAGCAATGATTTCTAGTTATAATGAAGTTCGAATGTTGCTGGAATATCTTTGAAAATTTATTACATCAGCATACGATGTTTTCAGCATTACATGACTTCTGATCTCAAGCAGTAGGCTTAGCGATTCATTAAACTGACCAGTGCCTCAAACTATGATGCATTTTGTTTTAATTTTTTTCGCTAACACTTGGAAAAAAGATGGTTTGTAAGCATTCTTATCAAGACACCTCCTAAACCAAAGGTCTCGAAAGGAACTAAAATTCGTCACAAGACCAAAGTCTATTCTGTAAATATTTTGGACTGATTGAATTCGAATAGAGTTAATGAATTTCATGTATCGCGTTCCTGATATATTTGCTAATTGAATATCGAATAAAAACAAACAAACGACAAACCATATCGATAGACGAATCTTTAAAGTCTGATGGTTATTTCGTTGCCCAGAGGCAGCTTTTATGACTAAAAGATCCCTGGGTGAGGAGAACCGATTGTGGTTTACCATTGCCTTCCATCAGATAAGGCTGACAGGACAGAACCCACACCACAGTTGGTTAAGTTAATTAAAAAAAAAAAACACTCTGAATGTTCATGAAATCGAACTTCGCAAGGCGACAAACGAAAATATTTATCCACTTAAAAGGTTAGGAACTAAAATTCGACCAGATCAATTATTTTCAGTGATTCCGCAAGACCCCTTAACATGTAGGGATGTCACCCCGCAATTGTTGAGACCACCCTCAACTTTAAAATGTTTACAGTCAAAAATCGATAGAACCTATGCAAAACTCCACTTACACCCTACCACCTTTGACTTTATAGCCCCCCCCCCCACCCGCAAACTGAAAATCCTGGCGGAATCACTGGTTATTTTCTTCTTCAGTTATACAAATATTAGTGGGTGCAATCTAAAATTATGTGTTCTAAATTTATACATGAGAATGAGTTCGTGTGAGTTTGTATGAGTTTCTTTTACATAGCATTCTTACAAGGAGACCGTCAATATTGTCATGCCGAAACCTACCCTCAAATTTTTCGTACGGGTTGACTACACCAAAATATCACTCCACACAAAATTTGAGGTGCCAATTCAAAGTGTAAGTGGGCAAAAAAAAAAAAAAAAAAGTCAAAAACCGGAAAATGTTGCTGCCATAATATGAATCAGGTTTGCTACACTGGGACAGCGTACTTGGTGAAGAGAAACGACCGCGCTTGCTGCGTGGAGAATGCAGAAACGAGTCGAGAGAAAAAAAATGTCTGCGATGAGAAAATGTCTCTTCAGTGGTCCTAATTTTGTATTCTCTACTTTTGCGCTAAATTCTTGAAATGTCATTTCTAAACTCCAAATTCAAGTAGTATGGATTATATATATATATATATATATATATTTATTTATTTATTTATATAATAAATAATAAATCACAGCCATATTCAAACCACTAGTGGATGAGGCCTCTCCCCGAAGGGAATATATTAGGAAAAGTATTATCTTTCATGTAGTGGTGGGGGAAAAAAGTAAAGGTAGCCAAATTTACTGTTGCAGCAATATGGATATAAACTGATGCAAATAATTCTAGATTGCAGGGGCGGTTCCAGAGATAGGAACGGTCCCAGAGATAGAGGCGGTCCCAGAGATAGGTGTGGGAATTTATATCTTTGAAACTACTAGGACCAGAAAGGTGATTGAGGCGTCATCGGAAAGATCTGGGCAAGACTAATTCAACCCCGTATCATCCACCTTGATCACAGGGGCGTATACCGAGTATTTCAAGGACACTCTACATATAATGGTGACTAAATTATACTAATTCTGCATGAAACTGAATTTCGGGGTCGTGCAGCCCCGAGATCCCTTTCATATGCCCCTAATTGAAATGTATCTTGATATGTAATGTTCCGTAACCACTAATTGGTTCAACCTGCTATAATTGAATAAAATAAGTTTCGATAATTATGAACTGGTCTAACACAATGTTCCCTGCCCCCTGTGGTGAGTGTCACTTCCAAATTCTCAACCATTCCCCCAATTTTAAAATTTTTGCGGTCAAAAATCTATAAAAACCGTGCAAAGCTCCACTTACACCCTCCCAATATTGACTACACCCCCAAACTAAAAATCCTGGCGGAATCCCTGCTATAACATGTCCTAGCAGCCCCATGAGCAAATTCGACGACGGCCCAACGCGATTTGCTCATAAGGAACAGTCTATCACTCTTAGGGCTGATTTACATACTAGCTTGCGTTGCTTTCTTTGCATCCGAATTGGCTACTCACCCAAATCGCACACAAAGGAAGCAAAGCAAGCTTGCATGTAAATCAGGCCTTACTCGCACACGATTTACACATCTGGAAACTTGTGTAACATGTAATACTGCAGACACAACAGGCTACACGTAAGTAAGTTAATCTAAAATTGTGCTTTTATATTGCATTATTACAGTTGGGAATGAAGAACTCCAAGCTATAGACGGTTATTTTAGAACTGCTATTTGAAGTATCAGTTTTAAAATTTATTTGTACATAACAGCTACTGCTATAATTGTTACGGAAAATAGCACTAATGCCTATCCTTACTCCACTTGGCACTCAGCCAGTGTAGCCAACTAGATTTATATTATGGCAGTAAAATTTCCAATTTTTGACAATTTTTTTGGCCTCCTTGCACTTCGAATTTACACTTCAAATTTTGTGTGGAGTCTTATTTTGGTGTACTCTACTCGTACAAAAGAATTGAAGGTAGACTTCGGAATGACAATGTTGACGGTCTCCTTGTTAGCCACCATAATTTTTTAACACTGTAAAAAATAGACAAAGATAATAATACTTTGGGTTAAAAAATACTTGTTCTTCTTGTTATGCGTCATTTCATGTTTCTAAAGTTTGCCGTTTAATTACTTATAAAACTGCAGATTTTTAAAAGTGGAAACTTTACAATTTCCTGTTCACACAGTATAAAGTTTTTTTTTTCTTCTAATAATTCTATACTCCTAAATATAAATCAGTCTTTATAGTTTAGGAAAAGTTAGTATGATTTAACATTGTTCTCAACTAAGAAAACCACTCGATGGAAAAGCTCCGTATTACATAATTGATTGCGAAATAAGAGATGTAATTAGTTATTACACCAGACACCCCTCTAAATCCTCGAGACCTCCCCAATTTTTTTTTCTGCAACAATCAATAGAAAACGTGCAAAACTCCACTTACAGTTACTCCCTCTTAATTTTGAGTGTTTGACTTTACATCCTTCTCCCTAACTGAAAACTGGCGGAATTCCTCGATGCAATCCTTAATAATAATAATAATAATAATAATAATAATAATAATAATAATAATAATAATAATAAGTCAGAACTCCAAAATTGAGAGGGCATTGGAGGAACTGAAATGGATATTTGCGGGATGTAAAGAGCACTTATTTTTAAGAGGAACTTCATTTTTCGTGATTATTTTCACGAATCAAGGATCTGTACATGAAGAGTCCTGCAGATTTTAGAGAGATTCCTATAAATCTACGAATTGTTCCGTGGATCATTGTTTGTTACCATGTTTTACTTTGACAAAACAAGGCAGTTTATAGATACAATGTCTGATTGTCTTCATTCACCAAATGTGACATTTTTCTGAAGGGTTCATAGGTGAGTCCTTACGACACTTCCAGATTCTCGCAAATTCTGGAGAATTCGACAGAGTTCCAACCACACGAAACTTATGCGGACTATGAACATCCTCCAACAGGGCTTCTTGCACTTCAGGGCTGGAGTTACTACACCATAACTGCAAAGAAAAAGCGTAAGTCAACAACAAGAGTAACAATAATATAATAATTTATTTGTGCGTTATGGACAGCAACAAGGCCTAAATACCATAAGTTTTACAACAAGGGGAACGTCAGCTATTTTTATTTAAACAAGTATAAATACAGTGCACGGTCGTTACTTGGAGAAATTAAATTATAGTTGAGAGCCTCGGTTCTACTCTCCCAACCTGTCTGGTCAGCATGAGAGCAGTAGACCAATCTCCTCCCTTCGGGAAGAGGCCTCATCCAGTAGTGGATCGAATATGGCTGTGATTTGGAACATTTACTTACTTGGAAGGCCTCTTGACAAGATGAGCCAATGGTGGTTTGTCATTACCTTCCTCTGGATGAGAAGTAGAGAAGAAAGAGGGACATTCACGCTTTGGGTGGATTTTGAGACCATAAAGCTGCATGAGTCACTCGCATTTGTAGAAGAAACCCTTATTGAGCAGGGCTTCTCAGGTGGATAGATAATCTTAATTCCACATGAATTTACCTATCACTTTATTTCTTCTGCGTAATAATATCGATAATATCTCACATTTAATTTTGACTGTTTTTTGAAATTTCATTTATTTATGGCCGGGAAAGAATAGGAGAGAGGAAAGTACAATCCTGGCATTTCCTTGGTGTGACCAAAAAACTGAGTTAGAATTGACGGTCACTTGCATCGTTGCCAGAACCTTCCGATTGCTAAGTCAACGCTCTACTAACTTACCTACTGTGGTTTGGAGTTCTATGGCTTTGTTAATGTGGGCGACATTGTGAATTTCTTAGTACGTGTTTAATATTACTTCATTGTCTTTTCATCAGTACTTCCTGGTTTCGATATCATTTACATCAAGTATATAAAAAGATCCTGCGTTATCAGTTTTTTTTTCGAGGGTCTTTTAATCTTGGTAACCAGCAGTCTTACACAGTTAACGTATAGAGATGTCGATATTTTCCATTGTACAGTGTTTATGATGATAACATATTTCCATTCATGCGCACCTGGAGTTACTTTATACCTTCCCCAATAAACGAATGTAGTGTAATAACTTCTGATTTAGAATTTCATGTAAATATCATCTGTATGGTGTATATAAAACAAAAGGGATTTCGTGGTTTTCTTCCAAACGCAAGATGGCGGATGGCCGCATTGAAAGATGGACGGGTGGCCATTTTGAGCTTCACAATTTGGCAGCCAGGGCGTCTCCTTCTTTTCTAATTCCTCCATGGGTCGTTACCATAGGAAAATGAAGTTAGTACATAGACTAAAAAATAAGATAGACTTATTCCGTTTACCTATTTTCGTCTGCGCTAAGAAGCACGTGATTTTGAATTCTGCCGCTAGGTGACTGGTGACTATTTTCAGTCATTAGTTCCTTCCAGTATTAGCCACCAGAACCATCAAATGGCAGAGCTGAAAATCACGTGCTCTTAAGCAAAAATCTATTCATTTTAGCACAGACGAAAATCGGTAAACGGTATAAGTCTTTATTATTATTTAGTCTGTGTTTATTATTATTAATATGGTAAGTGTTTCAGCATTAAAATGAGTAAGAGTGACCAGAAAACTGTTGACAAAAAAAGTAGGTCTATAAGTATGCTATAAAGGCGCGCATGCGCAAAACAATAAATATATAACAGATAAGGTAGAATTCTGCTAACTACTACTATTATAGCCTATCAAGCTTTCTTCTCGAAGTATGTTCAACCTTGATATTTACCACTTACTTGAATCGTCTGTCGCTATATTTTATATATAATTAATTTAATGTAATTCTGTTCACTTTGGGATAAAAATTCCAATCTGAACCAGCTTGAACTTTAGTAATTCATTCGACAATTGTAAGTTGCTGTTTTAATTTCTTTCAGATTCTTCCAGCTTACGTCATTATCTAATCAACTTCCGTCACAGACAGAGTTCACCTAACGTTCTTCGAAACTTTACCACATGCTACAAATATTACTACGATAAATATAAAATGGATAAATTACACCATCAGTTCAAGCGATGTACTGATAATGACACGGTTATTTCCATAGAGTAAGGAATAGCATAGAGGCAGAGTGAAGCTACTTTCTTGGCGAGGGGAGTGAAGATAAGAGGCGGAAGGGACAAGGCACTTCCACCACATTGACTGTCTCCATATTTAAAGACCTATACCCAGTATTGCCGCCTCATTCTTTCTTATTGAGAGAAAGTTATTAATGAGAACCGCGCATCTCAGATGAAACCTTCAAAATAGCTATTGTTGTTCGAAGAGACAGCTGTTTCGCAGAGAACTGACAATTGTAAAATGTTGAAAATGTCCCGTACGTGTTGTGCTGTACATTGTAATCACACGACAGAAATTTGCGTTTCAAAAAGGTCCTGGCTAACCCACAGTACTCAGTATAGAGGGACTCTAAGGGGCCACATAATATGGCTGCCGCTGAACCGTAAATTTAGCTTCATGTGACGTCATGAAAGCACTCTCTATTCTGTTCCTAATTCTCTGTCAATTTCACAGTAAAAAATGCACTTGAAAGTCCAGCAGTACGTGCACTCTTTCTCACGTTAGATAAAATTATGTTTAACTTTTAACTACATTCCTTGTATAATGTATTCGGAATTTAGAAATTACAAGATATTCAGTTAGGAAATACTTTAAAAGATATAAAAACTAATTAAAAAAGTTTTTTTTTAAAAAAAACACACTTTTTAAGCAAATAAAAATGGACTAAGAAGTAAAAGATAATAAATTTATGAATCGGACAATAAAAGCGTGGGTGATCTTAAATATTATGATTTTATGGTAAGGTAAGCAAGAGCACCCACGCTTTTATTTTCCGATTCATAAATTTATTATTTTTTACTTTTTAGTCCATTTTTCTTTGCTTGCAAAATCGTGTTTTTTAAAATTCCATTTTAAATTATTATTTTTTCTATATTAAGAGCTTTGCACACCCAAATCCTAAAGTGTTCTGCAACCAGCCAAAACCCAACATCGTTGCAGGCTAGTATTTATTTTAGGATAAAGAAGTCCATATTAAATAATTATTTTTTAATTAATTACAGTTAACTAGACTATTCTGTCGTATATAATATAATGACTGAGTATTGTATTGTCATCGGAAGCAAGAAAGCTTACAAAATTTTAAAGAAATCGGATGATGAAAAGTGAGTTAAAAATCAATTACAATATTTGAACGTACCAGAGATGAAACATGATTACAGAGTAAGTTAATAAAAAGCATGTAATAAGAAGAAAAAATAGTGTAATTGGAGTTATTTCCGGATAGAAAAGAGGATAGACTAACCTTTAAAAAAGTATAATACTCTTCAAAAGAGTATGTCTGGTCACCCTAGGTAAAAACTTGTCTTCGGTCAACGCAAGGGCAAATTCGCCTCAAACAAGGAAAGGTGAATTGAGTTCAGGTACATACAGTATAATGCAATCACTTTATTATTTTTACCACAACACTTCATACATATATAGGGGGAGTTTTTCATCATTTTTGACTTAAAATAGTTTAGTGTTCTCCAGAGACGTAAAGTCGCCTGACATATGGATATCTCTTGCGATGTTTGGATCCATCGCATTGTAATAACTACAATATGGTTTTAAGTATTCGTCACGTTCTTTTAGATCGTCCAGGATATCATCATCTCAGACAACGTTATAACATCCCCAATGACATGGCGTCATTGTTAGGGGATGAGCCAGATGATTCTGCATTTTAGCTGTTAAGTTTATGTTGTATTATTGTTTTAACTTGTGAAGGCCCCTGTACAGCCTTCACGTTTTTATCTTATGCTAAAGGCTCTTTGCATCTTTAGTTTTTATTAATTGTCACACTGGCCATTTAGACCACCAGTAAGCTGTTCTGAAGGTCTTTTACATCTTCAGCTTTTACATGATTTTATTATTTTAATTAACAGCTAAGTTTTAACGTTACAAAGATAAAGGGCTTCCCCCGTATCGGGAAGGGCGTAAACCATAGTGCTCTTACCGCCCATAAAAGTAATTTTATCTCATCCAGAGACATAATTACATTTTATGCCCCCGTCTCTCGCAAGAGAATACCCAAGGCCCAACCCATTGCTTTATCACAAATGGTTGGTGAAGTGTAGTTGAAAATTACATAATCAGTTTGATGTGTTGTAATTGTGTAATGGGTGGCACACCTACCGGAAACTAGAAGGTCCGAATTCGTGTTCCGTCACGGCAGTGTCAATTTTGTGTGTGTGTGTAATTTTCAACTTCCAACTTACACAATTTGTGATTACCGAATAATTCATACCTAGATTTAGACTTTCACAGTGTAATCTGTTCAAGAAGCTGGTTCTGTAATCTGCTGTTATCTATTCTGTAATCTGGAAGCTGGTTTAAGAGGGCTCCTCGCTCCAATCCCCCCATTTTTAACATTTTTCAAAATATTTCAAAAACTAAGAGCACTATCAAAAATGTAAGTTCATAGCGCACTAGAGCTTACAAATTACTATCAAATACAATGGACAGTGATCTCGAGGTCTTGTCCATTGATGAGTGATACGTTTTCAAAGATTATGACGTAATTATTTAATTAGTCTCAGTACTTAGCAATGGACAAGATTTCGAGATCGCTGTCCATTGTATTTCATAGTAATGTGTAAGTTGTAGTACGCTATGTTCCTACATTTTTGATAGTGCTCTCAGTTTTTGAAATATTTTGAAAAATGTTAAAAAGTGGGGGTTGGAGCGAGGAGCCCTCTTAAGAATGAATTAAGTTACTTTCTCAGAATTAATTATGTGGGTACCATCCTTGCAAATCTCATTACCTTGGAAGGTAGTAATCAAATATGTGAATCTAGAATACGCCACTTGACGGCACATACATTCTGAGGGGAAAAATAATATAGTGGTATTCGTTGTAGATCGCTTATTGACCTCCATGAGGTGAAAAGAGGACTATACATAAGACACTATCTGATATTTGTAAAGTCAAACCAAAATATTGTTTAATTTAGACATTTTAGTTGAAGGATTTTTTTAAAAAAATACTTAATTGAATAATTTCGTTATAATTTAACGGTGTTCGGTTATTGCTAAGATTGTGAACACTTTTGACTGTAGAAACAAAAATACTAACATTTGAGAAGGCTATGAAAAGCAGTTGTTCATGTGAGTACTCTTCAAACCCTGGAAGCCGTGGCTCTGGTCCATTCCTTCGGATGTACCTTCTGTAGGCTCTGAGAGCTTCTCGTAGTCCACCGTTATCTGCTATGTTCTCACCCAAGGTTCTTTGGCCATTCACCTGGAACAGACACAAGAAATGCCTTGGAACAAGAGCGAAGTCTTAAAAGCAATAGATTCAATAAAAACAACTTAAAGTATATAGTTTGGTTTGTTTGCGTAATGACCGAGATCAAAGTACTTGTATAAATAGTCTGTAATCGCAAAGCAACTCTAATATTGTAATAACGAGGTTGCTAGGTTTTCGCTTAGTTAGTTTACCGTGCCTTTATGCTATATTGCCTTTGGAACTTATTAGCAGCAACTTTAGATATCACCCCACGCTGTCTGAAAGAAATAGAAGATACATCATAAGTTATAACTTACGAATAGGATTGAAAGCCATAACGGAGAAGAGGCTAACGTTCTCGACATCTATGCGAAAGGTTCGGAGGTTCGATCACGTATGGGAGTTGACTCAGCTTGGTGATACTAATTTAACAGCTACCTAAATGAAGAATCCAGACAGCACAGTAAACTTACAGAAGGTTTGGCAATGCAATCTTGCAGAAAACTTTCTAGTTGACAAATGCCAATCTTGCTACAAACTTTGCGCGTCAATCTTGCTACGAACTTTGCGCGTCAATCTTGCTACGAACTTTTCAGGACCAACTTGTTACAAACCTCATTTTTAAAAACGTTGGTAAGCCAACATCGAAACTCTGGCGGAAAAGTATTTCAGTCTGCAGTAGGGTTCGAAACCGCAATCCTCAGCTTTGTTTGTTGTCCGTTACTCCATGATTCTTCTGTTGGACGAAGTACATTTTATTAGTCCTTTGGTGTTACGAAAGAAGTTTCTGGTATGAAAGCATCTATCTAGACTTTAATTCGAAACTGGGACAGCTTAGTGATCGTGTGTTAGAATTATTTAAAGGACTGATCCGTGATTTTTCACAAGCGAGTAACCTCAAAAGTAGCATAATGAAGTGTACCGTACTGTTCGGGTCAATGATATTTCTCAAACAAACTGGTTGTTAATTTCCCAGATAATACGCTAGTTCAAACCAAGTTTCCACTAGCCTTGATATTTCCTTAAAGTGATAAATTAACGGTGACTTTTTCCTGTTGCATTATTATTACACCGGATTTCCACATTTGTTGACAACTTCTTTATGTTCGTAGTTATAAGTATTTCCTCCCCTTTCCTTCCTTTTGTATTTTTCAACATTTTAAACAATTTTCAAAATTGTACGAAATTCCCGAAAATAAGTTAAACGATTCAAGTTAGATAATTATTCTTTTCTTTCATTAAACACAATATAAAGACCAAAACAGCAACATGTCATCGACCCGAGCAGTAAAGTATAAACATCATTATGATTTTCCTGAGGAGGCTTGCTTCCGAAAAATGAACGAAGCAGGTTTCGTAGCTCTAAATCGGGATCAATTAGCTTTCACAGTTTGGAATTTCTGCCAATATCCGTGCATTTACTTCAGAAACTGTCTTCGTAACATGAAATAACTAGTAAAATTCAAGACAATCAGGAGTGGCGTAACAGAGCAGTGGGTAGAGTGACGGACTACAAACAAAACTGAAGGTTCTAATTTCGAGCCCCAATCCAGACAATAGAAATCCTTTTCCACTTTAGGCTTGATGTTTAACAAGACAAGTTTGTAGTAAATGTGGCATGCAAAGTGTATAGCACTTGTCAACTAGCAAGTTTGCAGCAATGCTATGTCAAACGTTGCAAACTTACAATACCAGATCTCGAACAAACTTCCTGCAAGTTTGGGTTCCGTTTGGGAAGTAGAGGCTATGAGGAATCGTTGCACTAATCACGTAAACACCTTTGAACGAAAGCATTTGGCAGGCCAAGGACTTATATAACGTATGGAGGCAAGAAATTTAGTCTTTGTTTAGAAAAAAGATGGACGCTTTATAGAATATACGCTTTTAGAATGAGTTATACGAACGCTGCGTGCTCTCCAAGCAACACTGCCTGTTCATTTTTCATGTGCATAAACAGACTGTCTTGACAATGTACGTTAGGGAAATTTGACTGACTTTGATATCCTGATTAAAAATATACTCAGATGAAATTAAGATTTGGCAGAAAATGCCTACCTAAATAGGGTCTACTTTTTCAGAAAACTTTTGAATGGGATCAATATTTTTTAAATATTTGATATAAGCGTCCATGGTGTGAACGTCTCGCTGGGTCCCTAAAATAATGTATTTATTTAGAGAGAATTTACTCACTAATTGTATGGGAGCGTAATTTCTGTAGACTTGAGTTTGGTTATTTGGGGGCTAAAGGAGGTCTACTGACCGTAACTCAGATAAAGGGTGAGCGTTTGCAACGAGAGGGACGCTCAACGATAATAAGCTGAAATAATATTTTCTAACGTGATAATCTTGGTTCTAGCGTTAGGAATGAAAAAGGGTACGAGAATTTACATTTCCCTTAAAAAGGCGCAGATTCTCAACACGGAGACTGATAGCATGAGTTTACGGCACACACTGTAGAAGTAAATTCAATTAATAAAATAAATTCTAAACAGAACACACGCATCGTTCAGGCAATGATCTTATTCAATCACTATTATTCAAAATCCAAGAAACGTACCTCAGAAACCAAGTTGGAAGTTGTGTCCTCCTAATGACATCTCCAAGCTGTATGGAAAAGGACTGTTCCGTCTGAGAGTAAATATCTGCTTCTTTCGAAAAAAAATAATGATGTAGTACTTCCTTCTAGAGACTTCTCTACTGGAGTCGTGGTGGCTTTCGAAAGATGGCCCTCTTTGGGGCCCTTTTTATACAAAATCTACGATGATGAAATGATTGAGGTTACGGTAGTTCATTGCTTTTGTTTTTCCTTATTGGCGTTTGCACGTGATAATCAGATGATTTCCTGAACGTACCAAAGATGGCCGCTTAAAGGAAAGTGGAACGATGCATCTACGTCATAATATACGAGTGTGTGTGTCTTTCCATATACTCAATGCTAAAAGAGATCGCGTTGAGAATCTCTGCCCGCCATCTTTATTATTTCTCAGAATTTACAACAAAATTAAACATATTTTAAAAATGAGAGTTATTTCAATAAAATTGAATGCAGAAATTAATAAAAATAAAATTAATACAAAATTAGCAATAAATGAAAATGAGAGTCGATCACAATGGTGATAAAAGCAGTACGACAATTAGTATCC
The DNA here is from genome assembly GCA_022664845.1 of Lepisma saccharinum. Taxonomy (NCBI): domain Eukaryota; kingdom Metazoa; phylum Arthropoda; class Insecta; order Zygentoma; family Lepismatidae; genus Lepisma; species Lepisma saccharinum. The sequence continues at coordinate 41,144 of JAGDQP010001925.1, forward strand.
CTCTGTAGCTGCTGCTGCGTATTACCTATTGTGTTAGAACAATGTACAGCAAATATTAATGCGAAAATAAAGGCTATTTTTTACGTTTGGAAAGCATCTTTTCCGCCCCATGGGATGAGCAATCTTTTGATCACACCTCGTATAGTTTTCTCACTTCCGATCATTATATGATCATTTTTTCTCCATGTTTACATATAAGTTAGAGTATATCAATAAGTTATAAAATGCAGATTGTGGTAGCCTAGGAAACAAGTAAACAAAGCTGTCGGCAGCGTCGATAAAGCATCTTCCATCAATTGAATTAAGAACACAGTAAATCCGTTATTTTTCTCACTATATCACATTGAGAGTTGGATTCGGAAATGAGTGAGCTACGATTTATTAGGAAACACTGATACTATGTACAAGATGTGTTTGAAAGGTACAAGAATTGTAAACAAAAGTATACAATAGATATAAAGTGTAAGTCGGTTATAGTGACATCAGTTATAATGACACATCGCCTATTCTGGTGTACCAACGTATTCCTCAAAACCGCATAAATCTCGGTTTCCACAAGATTAGGTTATAACGACACAATTTTTCAAGTACCTTTGGATGTCGTTATAACCGAGTTCTACTGTATTAATACCTTGTTTACATTACCAACATCTTACCATTGTTAACGTGAATCGGGACGTTAATACGGGTTTCAAATTTAACCAGCGTCAACTTACGACCGTTATATTTTATGTTAGTAATCTAAGCGCAAGATGGTCGTTAAGCGCATCTCACTTTGTGAGTTTATTTCTTTCTTTATCGAAATATAAAGCATCCTAGTGGTGCGTATCACTTTTAAAGTATAAAAGAATGATGGCAGAACTAATCTACAAAATGTTACGCTACAATGAATTCATTTGTGTTCAGTATTTTATAATTTAAACCTCTACCGCGTAACCTTAGAGTATGAAACAGAAGATTCCTTACATGAAGAGTTCCGACTTTGTACTGGTTATATTGTTTTACAAAACATTTCGTCCTTTCCTCATATTCCTTCACTATTGTCCTGTTCCACCAGTTTCTCACTTGACCGTTTTTATCATATTTTCGACCTAGAAGAAACATAAACGATAATGAAATATACAATGTGATGATTATAAAATAATTTCTGTCTATCACACAAAAAATGCAAAAATAAATATTTTTACTTACATACACATGAAAGTTACTTTTCCATGTACAGAAATACAAATACTTGAATGAATGTTTTGAACAATACCAACTTCAGTAAGGAGCCAGCAAACCAGGCGACGCGACGTCGTGGGTCGGTATTTTGCTTGCTGGGAATCTGTGTAATTATGCAGAGTAAAATACGAAACCTAAAGTTACAATTGAGGCATTCACTAACAGAGGGTGATGAACCACAAAGTCAATAAAGGCGAGCCGATATTTCTCTTTCTTCGTATTCATCTCACATCTGTCTGCAACCTGATAATAACTGTTTCTTGTTGGATGGAACATGAAGCCTGCATGGTTCATCTAACAACAAACAGTAATCATCAAATTATAGACACACGTTAGACGTTCTCTCACTGAACGCCTCGATTTGTGTAATAATGTTTCGGATTTCATTTACAGTATGCGCTCGTGTATAATGCGAATGGTAAATATAAATCAACTTGAAGGGAAACAATTACCATAATTACGTCCGCTAGAAGAGCTAATGAAATTAATGTAAGCTAAAATTGCATTAACTAAGGAATTGGATCATCTTTCTTACACTGGATACCCTAATCGAGATGAAAGAGGAGGCCTATTCCTATCTACAATACTATTTTGATAAAGTACCTATCTGATGCAATATAAGTCAGAGATAAACTTATCCGTAAAAAATACTGTATTTTTTACGTTATTTGTTGATATTTAATATCGTAATTACGAGTAATATCATAAGAGATTTATTTTTGTCTGCGAGTAATAATAACATGTTTCACAATTAACGGTGTAGATCACCCCGCCATCTTGGTACGCACTTTCCATTGATTTACATGGGAATTGTTTTACTTGTCTTATATCTTTCAGGAGCATACTTTTAACTTCTGTTTTCACCCAGTTTATCGTCATGTTCTCTTTTACTCATGCTATTTTATAGAAATGCAATATTTTATACATGAACAGTATAATTTCCCGTTAACATTATGTGATTTATATAGCAAACTATTAATAATACTTTATACTTATATATTTGAAGAAACTTCCAAACCAAAACTATATAAGAGTCAAAATAACCACCAAGACAAATTTTGTGAAAGCAGAACTTAAATATTCTACTTCCGAGAGGCATAAAATGAGTAAACCATTCCCGTGTAAATCAATGGAAAGGTCATACCAAGATGGCGGGGTGATCTACACCGTTAAGACACGACTTTAAAAATATATCTTGACTTTAATATTCATGCAAAAATTTGGATATTTTTGGGGTAAAAATGGATTTTTGGGTCGCATTATACACGACCAAATACGATAAATTGATATATTAGTAAACGAATGTCTATTGCCAGTTCAAAATCTACAACATGTTATTTGTTTCTAAAGATGTACATCTATCTGATTTCAACATTTAAAAAAAAATGTAAAGAAATTCGTTAATTAGCTACCAGAACCAAGTTCAAATGTTGATTCCGTTACACACACCCCTGCCAGGATAAAAATAAATTCTATTCTGCCAACAAACAATCTATGTATTGAAAATACAATAGTTCGAAATGACAAACCTTCATTGTCAAATCCATGTGTCAGCTCATGTCCAAGGACGGATCCAATTACTCCGTAATTCAGTGCTCTGAAAGAATAATAATAATAATAAATACAAGACCTCTCGTGTTGCTGTATTTTAAGTAGAGTGCTATGTATAGTTTTTTTCCATGCAAGATGTCTCGATAGCCTCAACTCGTGCCTGCAAAGTCCTGTCAAGACAATTTAAAAAAAAAAAAAAAAAAAAAAAATGTGCAAATGAAATGGACACAGCCGTGGACACATTTAAGGTTATATGAACCAAATTTTCACTTTTGAAAATATCACGATTCCTATCCTGACTGAGGTTTCTTTTTTCAGAGTGTTTCTTTAGTCGCACCAGCCAAATGCCGAGATGGCACCTTCAACATAGGCCCTGGCCAACACCTTACGAAATCCTTTCCCCTCGCCTATACCGGCCTGAGCCTTAGATGCCTATAGGTCTTAAATAAATTCAAATCACGATTCCTCTTAAGTTATTTCATTTCATTGATTAATAACCACAGCATTATTTTAAAAATTAATAGCATAACTTTCTTCTTGTATACGGATAATACCTTCTGAATAGGTTTTTCAATGTTCCTGTAGACTAGTACTATAACTTACATTAGAAATTAGAATTATTAATGGCAATTAGGTCACGTCTTGAGAGTTTGAGAATAGGAATGAGTTCTTTGCTGGATAGGGCTTATATTATGTTACCACAAATATATGAGGAAGAGGCGCTATTATAAATATCAACACCCTTTACACATATCTCAACGCAAAGAACATGAAAATTCAAAACGAATTTCGTCTACTTACTCAAGGCCCAATCCATAAAACGGAAATTGTATGATTCCGATTGGAATTGCTTGTAAAAAAAAGTAAATAACAGATAAAATGTAATATTCGGCATAAAATGTAAACAAAAGCATCAATTGTCAAGATGACATGAAAAAAATCTAGCCATCAGACAATTTTCAAGTTTTCGAAAAAGAATTTTACGTTACTGGATTACACTGAGTTAGCAAAACTCTTGGAGTAGTCACCAAATATCTGGTCGGGTCCCGTCTGGCCCTGCGGAGCGCAGTGATATGGCGTAGAAGTGAGTCTGCAAGTCCCTGGTACACTTCCGGAGGAAGTTGACACCACACAGTCTGAATAGCGAAAACCAATTGCGACCTGTTCGTGGTTGGAGGATCCAATGCACGGAGCTTGAGTTCAACGGTATCCAAAATATGCTCGTTGGGGTTCATATCAGGGCTCCAAGGTGGCAAACTCAGTCGCTAGACCTCCCCAGTCGCTAGACCTCCCCTGCTGAGCGACGAGGCGGCCCATTGCCATCTTGAAAGACAGTAAAATCATCAGTGTTGAAAGGCCAAAATCGGCTGAAGATGGTCTCCAAGCAGCTGACGATATAGCGGACCATTCAACGTGTCTTCGAGAGCAACCAGACGGCCCATTCCATACCAGAAAAACGCGCTCCAAACCATGACTGATACACCATCGTCCTGGACAACGCCCTCTTCCCATGTAGGATCCATCCGTTTATGAGGTCTGCGCCACACAGGGTGCCTCCCATCGGCATGATACAGTTAATACCGTGACTCATCGGAACAGTTGACGTTACGCAACTGTTGCAGTGTCCGTCCGAGATGGTTTTAGCAAATGCAAGCCGGAATGTCCGATGACGCGGGGGGTAGCAGTGGCACCCGTGTAGGGCGACGACTCCCATACCACCCGAGGGAACGCATGTTCCGACAGATTGTCCACTGGGAGAAGTTTCTAGTGCGGCCAGTGTTAAATTGGGCCATGATTTCTCCCACTGTCGTCGTCCTCCTGTCTCTGTTGACCATTCGTCCCAGGTGTCGCTAGCCTCGGTCATTGAAGGCGGCTGAACGCCCGGTATGGTGTATGTTGTGGACTGTTATACCTTCATCCAACGATTCTCGGTGCACCCTGGAGACAGTTGAAGTGTGAAGCCAAATTCCTTCACCACTACCGAAATATAAATTTGCATGCGTCGGGCACGCACCACCATGCCCCGTTCGAATGCCGTCAACTTACGACGACGTTGCATTTTACATGAATCACTCACACAGCCACTTCCTATAAGGTCTCACACACAACTGGAGCCGTCGCGGAGACCTGCATGAAGCGTGGTGTCCACCCGCGAATCAGTGACCTGCTATCCCATGAGTTTTGCTTATTCAGTGTATTTTAATCGAAGAAATGAACAGTAGTGAGCAAAACCACTTTGTTCAGACACTATTTACATAGACCTAGAACTGACATTAGATTGATGAGCATTAGGTATCTACACTGTCGAAATGGAAGAATATACCTAACCTTGCTAACCCTTTTGAGGACCTGAATGTCAGAAATTCTCTGAATTTAGACTTTCCAAATGAGTATGATCAGTGGTCGAATTGACAAATATTAACTAGGGGCGGAGGGCATGCTTAAGGCATTCGAACTAAGTTTTAATGTTAGCTCTGTGGCCCCATATCTGTTATTTGTCTTACCATAAAAACTAACCAAGACAGTCTACTATATAAACTGAAAAGTCACACATTGTGTATGCATTTCATTACTGAATCACATTTAAGGTAGCACAAATCTTTAGCTGATTGGGCATCACTAAATTTATTAATGACATAACAGTTATATTTCTAACTTTGATGATTTAATTCGTTTCAGCCAACTAAAAGGATGGTTAGTAGATTGAATTTTATTTGAACTAGGTGGATGACATTCCACCCCATACCCAGTCAATTCGACGACTCAGTATGATAAGGTAAGTTTGGGCAAGTAAAGTGTAAAAAGATTATCTATTTCAAACTTACTTTGTTTTACGAGTGACGCACCTGCAGGGTTGTAGTTGAGGGTATACGGAAGTATACGCCGTATACCCTCTGATTAACCTTACATATTATCTTCTGCAAAGACGCGTATACTACCTACTTCCGTTTCGTTTTTTTTTTATTTGAGTTTCCAGTTAGCCTGGTGAGATTATAATAGTCAAATACTTTTAGTTCCACTTGATCGGGAACAACATTTTGAGAAGGGGAAGAGGGTATATAACTACATGATGCGCGTCAGCATTTTATTGCAATCTGTTGACTATAATAATGTAGAAATACGGATCTAGTGTACAGTCAATTTGAGCAGAACTTTTGTTACCTTGGGAGGTCTCGTAATGCCTGAGATGTTTTCAAAGGCAGGTAGTAGTTTAGACTTTTCGATGTATGGAGACGTCTCATAACGGGCTGAGCAAGTGAGTCTTACATAGAATTGTACCTGGTTGCAAGGGCACCGATTTCTCTTTAACTTTGTGGGGGCCCATTCAGATATTTTTTTCCAGGTGAGGGTCTAAGAAGGCACATATGATGCAAATCCAATTCAGATTTTGCCAAATATTGTATATTCATAAAAGAACACATATAATAGTATACATATAGTCATTATGAAGGCTTCCCCAGGCCCAGCTATTACAAGATTTAACAATGCTTGTATAACGTTAAAAAAATCACTAAAGCATATTATGTTCTAACTAATAAGAACAAAGTTTCTGCTGTTTCTAGAAAATAAGCTTAGAAAATAACATAAACTAATGTTAGTCTATGCAGAGGAGTTATCCAGCTTTTCCAAATGTGGTTCTCTTTCCATCCGGCTCACCCTTCCGCTGCACTACTGCTTTATTGGACTTTTTTAAAAAAAAATTCTCGGTTCTTGATCTCGACAGGCATGGTTTAAGAAGCTTCTGTCTCACCTACAGTGAGAAAAAATATATTTAGACAAGTTCAACAAAGAGGAAAAGCAGACCTATCACACGCAAAACGTGGCCCATTTCGAAATCTCTTGCCTGTTTATGATAATTTGGATATCTTAGATAGAATGGTATAGAAATAACTAGTACTCTATACACCTGTAAGGTAACAGGCAACGAAAGAGTGATAATTACTTAAGTGAATGACAAAAAATGTATTTGCCCAACTCCATAATACTCTCGAAATAAATGTTTTAGGAATTCTTTTGTGTACAAGAGCATTCTGCGTGGTGTAATGAAGCAATCCACACCGTGTCAGGCATAAAGAAGCATCATGGGGAACAAATTGAGTTGAACAACATTGGAACTACTCGCTTCAATTTCAAATTACGTGCGGAAGGCAAAAGGTACTGAGACATAGCCAAGCTTGGTGGAAAGCATGCTCTACCGTTAGATACATCATAAAGAAACATAAAACAGAATAATTATTGGGAATTCATTCTGGTCAACTAAGAAAACTAACTGCCCGGAATGAAACCTACATTCTTCATTGTGTGCACAAAACTCCAAGAATTAGATTTGGTTACTTCACTTGCCTAGGATATACAAGTTAATGTTACAGATGTGTAGATGTGAATAAAAAATTGGGATTCAGATGTGTAATCAGAAACAAAACATACATATCAGAAGAAAGCATAAAGAAGAAGTTCTAATTTTCCAAGAAATATCAATATGAGTGCTTGGAATTTTGGAAAAAGCTTATTATTTTTCTAGAATAAGACTAAGATAAACTTGTATTGTAGTGATGGATATCAGGACGTGTGGCGAGAGAAGAATGAAGCTTTCAGAAAGCAGAACATTGCTGTAACTGATAAAAATGTTGGAGGGTGTGTTCAGATTTGGGGTTGTGTAATTACTAATAGAGTGGCCAGTATTCACACCCTGGATACACATCTTCTAAATCCCAGATGTTTGAAAGAATTTTGAGTTGTTCAATGAATTACTAACATTGCCTTACATATTCCAGTCGAGTGAAGTTGCCAAATCGTTAGCACTATTTCTTTGAGTATTCTTCACAGAATGAAGAATGTAAGTTTCATTCCGGGCAGTTAGTTTTCTTGGTTGGCCAGAACTGATTCTATTCCGCAATAATTGCTCTGTTTACGTTGCTTTATGATGTATCCAACGGTCAAGCATGACTTTCCAACAAGCTTGGCTTGCCTGAGGATTGGTGGATTGTGCACCGTGTGGATTGCTTTAATACACTAAGTAGACTGCTCTTGTGCACAAAAGGATACCTAGAACATTTATTTTGAGAGTAGTATTGGGTTGTCCAAATACATTTTTTGCCATTAATTTACGTAGTTATCACTCTTTCGTTGCCTGTTACCTTACAGGTGTATCGAGTACTAGTTATTTCTATACCATTCTATCTAAGGTATCCAAATTATCATAAACGGGCAAGAGATTTCGAAATGGTCCATGTTTTACGTGTGCTGGTCTGATTTCCTCTTTGTCGAACTTGTCCAAATACTTTTCTCCGCTGTATATAGTTTCCCTATCTATAAGTTGTATTAGAAACTCAAAATTACGGTATGAACGGCAAACAATAATTGCATCCAAACAGCAGTTTGAAGGATATGTTTCCAAGTGCAAGTCCACTCCTACTTTAGTATGAGTTCTTCTTGTCGCTTATTTTTCTTGTATATATTTCTTTTTCTTAAATTATGTTTATATATGTCAAAATCACGATAAATGATCTTTAAGGCCAAGATAATTTCATCTTTAAGGCCCTCGGAACGCCAAGATAATTTCATCTGAAGGAACGTCAAGATGAGTCATTTTCGACGCATGTATATTTCTCGTAAAGTACTTTTTCAAAATCAAGGTATTTTAGAGTATGGGTGTATTCACTGTATAGTATTTATTTATTGTATTTTATTTATTGTATTTTATTTTTTCAAGTAGATACTACAAAATAATGAAACATATAGAAAAAACTAATACATCATATTAACCTTGCAACCATTTTCATTAGTGCACAAAAATAAAGGTACCATGAGTCTCTTACTTATTTACACATATCAAGTACGACATATAAAACTATCAGAATCAAACTTCCTCCCTCTTTCACTCTCACATCTAAAAGCACACCGTATCTGTTGTATTCTGATTCTTGCAAATGAAGCGATTACATTGCTGACAGTATGCGGAGTACACAGAATTTCACTCTTCCATTTAATGCCTAATGAACAAAAATAATATTTTGACTGTATGGGTCATTTTTGACCCGATCTTCCCGATCTTGGCACCCCGAGGGATAAACGACAGAAAATACGTTTTCATTTTTCCTTCATTCTTTCTTCCTTTTTTTTTTACTGAATGGTCTTTATCGATGTTATGCACGGAACTCCAGAAACAACACAACCAATGCACGAATTAACTTCTTTAGCCAGTCGAGGGGGTATTATACATGATGTAATTTATATAAGCACTGTAGCACACAAGTTTCAGGGAGGAATTTATCAATGAAATAGATTTTTCAAAGGGAGATAAGCTTAGTAGAAGGGGAAAACAAATGACAATGTACTGTAGAAATAGGAGAACCGATTTCACCTTATCATTTGGGCCCCCCATTAGGGGGGCCCCAAAGCCCCCCCGGGATCGGCACCCTTGCCTGGTTGTTTACTGACATAGATGCTTCGTAGTTGTGCGAAAGTCTTCATAATCTCCTTGTTTCTGCCTCCCTCAGTGCAACAAATTATGCGTACATTGTTATTGCTTCAAATGCTCGTAGACAGATAAAACCAAGGTCGAGTGACCCCTTGTCTGCCTTTCTTCCCTTAAAAGCTCGCGGGCTAGGTTTGACCGACCTTGGATAAAACTGTGACGATATACCAAATATTGATGGAAGCAATTTAGTACGCAGGAATATTGTTAGAACACAGGAATATTGATTCAGAAACAAACCAGGTCCATTTTCTTTCCCTGATTGTTTCTGGTTGTAAGGTTGCAAAGAGTTATTATTCAAACGGTCACATGGCCTACGATATACTTAGACCATATACATTCTTAAGGCTCATTATCAAACCCGCTTGCGTTGCTTGCGATTTGGGTGAATAGCCAATAGAAACACGTGTTACAACACGTAATAAAGCTTCACCACGAAACATCACGTGTTTCAATTGGCTACTCACCCTAATTGCAAGCAGCAAGCGGGCTTGAAAATGAACCCTTAAGCTGATTTTAATCTACGTTCTGAACATATTTGTGGCGATCTGACAAAGGTTTCCATTAGGCTTGGCAACAGTGTCCAGCGCCACACAAGACTAGGTAACACTGGTAGGTTTCGAATCAAATTTGTGTCCGTGAAGGCGCTCCCTTCACGATGAAGATTCCCCAGGCCTGTATGATAGCCTCTAACATCCATGAAGACTGCAATGACGTCACATGTGAAAGTATCCTTTTCTTCTATAACAGTTGGATTTTTTTGTACATTTTAAGCTCAACATTTCCCACATCTGAAATAAGTTTTCATCACTTCTGTACTGTTTCGAAATGTGATGATTTTTTAAATCAAATTACAAGAAATGACTGCAGTGTTACTTCGTCAGAAGTCATGTATGTATATTGACCGGTCCAACACAATTAAGCTGGGTCAACTTGACGACGGCTTTCGATTAATCTTGTCTGGATGATTGGGATGAACTTGCGTGTGTTTAAGCTTGGTGCTTAGGGCTGCTCTCCTTGGAAGCTTGCATTGCTTGCGATTTGGGTGAATAGCCAATTGAAACACATGTTATACTTAGAACATGCAATAAAAATACGTGTTTCAATTGACTATTCACCCAAATCACAAACAACGCAAGTTTTCATGAAAATCAGCCCTTAAGAAGAAAGCGAGGGAGATTTTAATATTTATTTTAATCGATTACAACTTCCAGTTACTCTAGGAGTGCACGCATGTACTGGCGTCAATTTCGGCTTGCTGACAGCACATCTGTTACCTATTTACATCCATTGTCACAAGTGAACTGTCAATAGGTTGATTGCAAATTGTGATTAGTCACTATGTAATAAAATAAAAATACTAAACAACACTTTCAAGAAGTAAAAATAAAAATAATTTATACTTACTAATTGCATTTGTTCCTCGGTTGTAAAATGCATTTACCTGAGTCGGATCAGAAACCCAGCTTTGGAAAAGAAAAAGGAAATAAGCGAATAGGTTGAGAAAAGACTGAACGATGTTTATTAATACAGGGATTAAATCTAATAAAAAAAAGTTTTGTTTCTAAAATGAATAGAAACAGGCGTTTTTCAATATTTTAACACAAAAAACTGAGATTTTTTTGTCTCAAATTAACAGTAGATAAAGAACTTGAAGTTAGCTACGTGTTCTAATATCGAAAAAATATTCACCACACCATAATGAGTTAATGAGAAACCAAACAAACACGACAAGAAAACTTGTCTCAATGTACGATTTTGCAACTTTATCAGAGTTGGAAAAAGGGAGGGAATTTTAAACCTCACAACCAAAGTAATTTTTGATTGATAATAACAGCAACATGTGGTCTGGCGTTATCATAGGTGACTCCTTAGCGATTAACAAGACCTGGCCGCTTCGATCAGAATTCTGGTCGAAGTCTGTCCAACTATTGACAGTAGAAGGTGCAGTGCTGGAATTATGTATTTAGGGGCCTTGCGCTACTAACTATTAGGTCCCCTGAGCCGCAGCTCTTTTAGCCCTTTTCTTAATCCGGCTCTGAGAAGGTGGTGTTAATAGCTTGGTTAGGTTCCAGAACCTCCCAGTGAATTATGTCTTTAACATCCCACCACACACTTAACATCACTTTCTTGGATTAATTTTGAGGATTTGATTCACAAAAGCTGTCGCAAGTGAAAAAATAAGGCAAATTCTACGACTCTAAGTTTCTAATGTGTGTTCGAAAAAATACTTACGACAAAAATTTGCGAGAAGTTTACAGTACGATGCTACAAGTGACTAAACATGACGTCATGTTAAGCTTCAGCTAATCAAGGATGGAGGAAAGAAGATGTGTTTCATGCAAAGTTTTTCATGTAATCAAACACTGACCTGACATTACACATTAGGACAGCACACATTACTCATTTGAGTCATTACTGTTATTTCAAATATGTTTGTGACGTGTAATCTTATTGCAATATATTGTGCCAAAGTATATATTAAGAATACCATCGACTAAAGTTGTGCATATATTTTCTTTTTCTTGTTTTCTGTCTTCAAACTTCAGAATCGCTGAGCGTTATAGTCACTTACATGTGGTGCAACACATCCTTAAATTTAAGGCAACTCCTACGATCAAAAGAAATCGTAAAGCGGTTTGTGAATACACATAAGTCTTTATAGACGAACTTACGGGTGACCTTACGATGGTTTTTTGGTGAGTGATCGTACGTTCATTTATCTGAATTAAGATACTAGTCGTTTTTGCCTTAAGAGAGCACACAAGGGAATTTTTGAACGCAAGACAGCTTTGTAAATCCGACCCCGGGTTTTGACGTCGATAAAGGCGGTTCAGAAACGAGACAGTCAATCGACACTTTACTTTCCCGTACAGAAAGAACTTCTCATTACCCTGTTAACGCGTGTCAAGAACCGGTCATTTTTGTACCGGGAATGGAAGGAAACACAGATCGCGACGCGTCCCTCCCGTTGAGTTGAACTCAGGTAATGTTGAATCCAACGATGAACTTTGTGGTGAAATCCACCGGCTCGAGTCATCTTTAAACTGTTGTCTTGCGTACCGGGAAGGTTTCCGCTAATTCCTCTACAAGTGGATTCTGGTTGACTTGGTCGAGATCCTCTTCGGAAAACACTGCTGGACATCCAAATCATGGATGATTTGACACGATTCTGTCTCCGTCCAATACTTTTCGAAGCCGATGACATATGTTATCATGAACTGCATCTTCACCATACACTTGTCGAATGTTGCGGTAGGCTGACACCGCATTACTGCCTTCATCGAACTTAAAAAGTAATCAGTCAGTGTCTGATGTTCTTATGGATCTCCATTGGAATGACACGATACGCTGTCCCTGTTTGAACTTCCACACTCACTGCATATCGCTATTCTGATGTTACCTTGGTTGCATGGCTACTCATTCACGCACTGGCAGTGACTGACATCTGTGAAATCAGTACTCCGCTATCCTGTAATATGTGACAACGGGTAAAAGTTTTGCATTTGCATTGTTGCATACATGCTGCAAGAATTTGCTGAAATTGCATGTAGGAGATGATACTTGAAGAGCCCTAAATAGTTCCTTGCGGGGGGTGTAAAATCCACGATACTGATCGTCGCCTTTTTTGCAACACCCTTAAGTCACACAGTGTGAATTCAAAGAGGAAGAAAAAACCGCGTCAAATTTGAATTGAAGCCCTGCATAAATGAAAACACCTTTGTTGACTAAGCTACTATCTGTTAGAGAAACGAAGAACTAGCTTGCCTTGACCGAATCCGAATCGAAACATACAGAAACGTCATTTTCATCCCAAGTACCTGTTATACAGTATTGAAAAAAACAAAAACAAAAAAAAACGACGATATAGTCAAAGTTCATCTAATCAGGGCTGGGTTGTAAGAAAAATTCTTAAGTGTAAAATCTGTCTTAAGCAGACCATCGAACTCTACATAATACTGAAGTGACTACTTAAATAAAAAAAACGGGCCACACAGCGTTAAGAAGCTTATAAAACTGAGTTAGAACTTAAAATTTGGTCCACATTAGATTAGACTGGAAGTAGACAAACAAGTTTAAACGTTTACTCTGGCGTCTATCTTTAACACTAACTAGTCACTCCAGTATTATGTAGAGCTCGATGGTCCGACTTAAGTCAGATTCTACACCTAAGTATTTTCTTGCAACCCAGCCCTGGCCTGATAACACGATTACTATTTAGATTTCTCATTTAGTGGTTTATATTTAACGAATTGATTGCTTTAGGTTGTAGAATTCCTAGTTCTTGCAGCGAAATCAAGTAAGTATATTTATACAATGAAAATCGTTGCAGAATGTTCACAAAATATATTATTCCATTAATGCCTTGTTTACATTACTAACTTTTTACCATGGTTAACGTTAACCGGAGTTCATTTTAGTCATGTAAACGGTAGTTACCGTTAACGCGGGCTTCCAATTTAACTAGCGTCAACTTACGAGATTATCTTGTAATGTTAGTAAGAAACGGCTGTCTAAACGCAAGTTAGTCATTAGGCACGAATCACTTCGTGAGTTTCTTTCTTTCTTTATCGAAATATGTAGTATCATAGTGGTGCATATCACTTTTAAAGTATAATGATGGCAGAACTAATCTACAAACTGTTACGCTAGAATCAATTAATTTGTGTTCATTTTATTATAACTTAATCCTCTCCTGTGTAACAAACAGATTCTTTACTCTACGGAGACCGCTACCTTTTTCTTTACAGACAATGGTAGAGCAAGCACGATAACCAAGTTAAGTTCGGTCTGAACACAAGTTAGTTTTATCCGTACATCTCACCAAAGATTATATACCCTTTACACATCTTACCATCGTAAAATTTTAGTAATCTAAACAAGGCATAAGATACAAAATTATTTTTCTAGAATAGAAAGGTTATATAAGAAACATTTTAAATGCATGTAGCAAGTATGGGAAATATACGTTAATAATATTTTTAAAATGATTTTGCAATGTGCCCCTTGCGTGCATGATTCAGAAAATATTTTAGTATTTTTTCAAATGATTTCCTTCATAAATATCAGATTGTATCTACCTCATTACTTTGCTACAAAGTAGAATAAGTGCCTTTGCTAATTTGTTGGTTCTTGTTTTAATATTGATTAATATTTATTTTTAATGCTAAATTTAGTTTCTTGTTAATTGTTAAGAAAATACTTATCCACAAAACTCATTACAATATTTTTAAATTTTTGTTTGGATTTAAAATGGCACTATTTACTCATAAACTAAAACGTTTCCTTTTGTTCGCTAAATGTTTCATAGAAAAGGAAAGAAAATAAATAAGATAAAAAAGGAACGAACAGTTTTTCCCATAGAGTTAGGAAGAAAATAGAGAGAACATACATACGTCACATGAAGCCTAATTCGGTTCATTGACAGCCATCTTGTGTGGCCCCATTAGAGTCCCTCTTTACCGAGTACTGTGAGGATTGGCTTTTCCGATAGAGGCTATGTGCACCTGAGAGAGGCAATACTCGGAAAAGAGGGTCTCTGAATATGGGGCCACACAAGATGGCCGAAATGCCTCGTCCCTTCCGTCTCTTGGCTTCATTTTCCTCTCCAACAAAACAGTCTAAGGTTCCCTGTATTTATATTCCTAACTCTATTCTTCTTCCTCTTTCAGCAGCTAAGAGCTGTTGTGATTAATTTTTAATATCAAAAGGTAAATTTTGAAATTTTATTTTTAATTCTCCATTGCAATTGATTTTTTGTGATTGTGAACACCAAGATAACTGAAGCCTGAAGCATGATTAAAGAAGCGAATATTGAATTTTTTGGTTTAGGCTTATTTTGTTAATTATGGAATGAAGATTCGTAGACTAAAGTAATTCCAACTGTCTTTTATTGATTGAAGATGGTGTTTTCAGTGTGCTTCAATTATAATTTAGAAATGAATTGCTAAATGACAAAACTTTCTTTCTTCATTGCTTTAGTTTAGAATGTCTGGCTCATATTCTGCTATAAATTTGTAAAATCTACTCTAAGCCAATTTATTAGGTTATCATGCATGAACCCCAGTGTAGAGTGTGCATCAACTTTCTCATCACCGTTTACATTTTTATTAAGTTTGACTACAGAAAATATTATTATTTTACCTAAAATGTTCTTAAGTAAACAATTAAACCGAATTTGCATGTATAGTAATCTAAATTTATAATGGTTAAATTAGTTCATTGAAGTTGGTTAGGTTCGATTACTGTCATTTATGTTCCAGACAAGATCTTTTAATAAAAAATGTGTTCTAGTCAGAAGTTGAGCATTTTTTCTAAAAAAATGTAAGTAGCTAAATTATTGCTATTGTAAACTTTTCTAGAGGAATTATGTTCCATAATAAACTTATGAGATAAACAGTTGGATACTGTAATTTTACTTAAACTCTTATGTGATCAGCTAATAGTTTTCAAACTTTAAAATAACTTTGACCTTGATAAATTTTCCAGTTTAATATGTTACAATTTCTCAAAGAGAGATTTCGTTTCTAATTAATCTATTCAGTTGATTGTAGAGGTGGCATGGTTGACTTGAGTTGGTAATTCTGTATGTCAGATGGATTTTCTTGTTGTTGTTTCTTTCAGTTTCCTTTACCTGTGCGTATAACCTAACAAAATTATGAACTAACCTAATTAAATATAAACTAACCTAACTCTTGAACCAAAGTATTTATCTTGAATAAAGCAACTTACATCCAGTGCGATATACCAATGTGTTGTTTTAATAAACTTGCGAGACTGTGTTGAATAATACTTCGATTATTGATTCAGATGAGATTTAGAATATAATTAATTTCTGGAAGTTTAAGAATCGCCTCTATGTGCCAAATGTTTCAATGAACTTCTAACCATATTAATACTTCAGTGCAGTTCTACCTGATTAATATTGATGTTACTTTTGCTTATGAACTAATATGAGATATCTTGCGAAGACGCATTACGTTTGGTTACATCATAGAACTTAGAAGTGAATCTCAACGTGTCCTTGAACAGAGTCAAGAGTTAACGATTTGAATAGGTGAAGGAGGATTTATTTGAATGGTATTTGGAAGTTGATTATTGTCTTTTGTTTTCGTTGCGCAGAAGTATAGAACCTAGCTTAAAAGCAAAATCCAATATTGGTTTAATGACTTGACTACAGATGTGATGGTTGAACTTTTAAATAACATAAAATTTGAAGATTGAAACATTGCTGTCTGTGTTTTACTCAAAGTTATCCCAATATTGACGGTCACTGAAACACTCTTAGCCAGACAGACGTTTTTCTACAGTGACATTTGTTTCTAAGCTTGGATCGGGTCTACATTGACAAAAGTATTATTATTCATACTTCTACTTTGTAGCAAATTAATGAGGTACAACTTACATATAATACAATAATGGCAGAACTAATCTACAAACTGTTACGCTAGAACCAATTCATTTGTGTTCATTTTATTATAAATTAATCCTTTCCTGTGTAACAAACGGATTCTTTACTCTACGGAGAACGTTACCTTTTAGGACCGTTACCCTTCTTTACAGACAATGGTAGAACAAGCACGATAAGCAAGTTAAGTTCGGTCTGAACGCAAGTTAGTTTTATCCGTACATCTTACCAAAGATTATATACCCTCTACACATCTTACCATCGTAAAATTTTAGTAATCTAAACAAGGCATAAGATACAAAATTATTTTTCTAGAATAGAAAGGTTATATAAGAAACATTTTAAATGCATGTAGCAAGTATGGGAAATACACGTTAATAATATTTTTAAAATGATTTTGCAGTGTGTCCCTTGCGTGCATGATTCAGAAAATATTTTAGTATTTTTTCAAATGATTTCCTTCATAACTATCAGATTGTATCTACCTCATTACTTTGCTACAAAGTAGATTAAGTGCCTGGGGGACTAAAAAAATAAACATATTTTTTACATCTGTATTAACTGGATAATCTGAAAAATAGAATGCAAAAATTAGTTATTATGAGAAGCTCTGCTCTTTTCTCTGGGGAACATCTAAATACTTTTAGATTATCTAGACTATGAATACTTCATATCTTGACCTTATAAGGTAACTAGATGAGCATTATTCTTATTTATAAAGTTCACAAGAAATGGTCTAAAATACTTTAAAAAGTATTTACTTATTTTACTATTAATAGCCGAACTATGCTCTCTAGTTTTCAGGATAACCAAATCCCCAACTTTAAGCTGGATAGCCTTGTCATTCACAACATGTTTATTTTCCCTATGACTTTTGTCTATATTTAGAATCACTGTCTGGTATCTTTTCTTGATATCTATAAAACCATATTTTTCAGGCCAATGTATACTCTGCTTAAAGGATTCTGTTGCAGAAAAATTTAAAAATAGCTATGCAGGTGCACAACCAGTTACTAAGGAAACAGAATTATTAAGTAAGTTCTGATTTTCGATCAACTTGGTACTCCATGTCTTATGGTCTTGATTACAGTATTGTCTCACGAGTCTATTCAAATCACGGTGACACAGTTCAACGGGATTTGCCTTTGGGTTGTAAGGACTCGTGGTGATATGATTGACATATTGCATTAAATTATTTTAACATTAAAAAAAATAATAATATTCTCTATAGAAGGAATTATCTAGTAAATAACATAACTATTTTCATCATAATATTGATCTTTCTGCGATCTTGGCACTATGCAGGATGATTTCTGTTAGGTATATCATAACAGCTTTGAAATAATTTCTAACAGCTAAGACGTAATCATTTCGAGATTGCCACCTTGTAGGACATAGCGTTTTAAGAGTAAAGTTCTTAATAGAAGGGTCTTGTTTGATGGCTATATTTAAGTCTTGACAGCGAGGTAAGCTTTCACTAATGAGAGGAGGAATTACCATCTGAATAGGAAATGATCTGGCATTGATTAGTCATCATCTTGGAATACAATGACTTTGAACGTGTAGGATTAGATTGGTTTCACAATTCGTTCTCTCTTCTAACATTTTGGTTCCCGTATTTTGATCAGTTACTTTCGTTGAACTTGAAGCTTGTTTTATTTTGTACCATTGACATAGTATCAATCATTAAGAGGTAATTATTTCTAAGTGGTTGGGGTCCCTCAAAAGTAATTCTAATACAGAATACTGTTTATAACCTTTTATTCCCTCTGTTCTACACTATAGTTCGTAAGTTTTCATAAAATACGGGCTTTGACTCAATTAAACATTTATTTGATGGTAAATACGATGTAGTATTTGGTCACACATTGGTTTTGGGGTCCCGTTCAACGGCTGGGGACCCGAAAAACAATACCGTTCAGTGTTATTTAGTTATTTTACCGATCTTACACAATTGCACCATCTCTCTCACACGATTTCGTACAAATTACAAATCTATGACTTTTGTGAAACCAGGGCCTTATTTTCATCGGATAATTATATTTTAATGATTGGTTGAGGACCCCCTTCGGGTCTCCTCCCCGCGCGGCGTGGCTCGCGGGGACTTATCGCCGCCACTGAAGTGGAGCTAGACAACCTATCCATTCCATGGTAGTTATCTTTTAGACTCATCGGCTGCATCAGTGTCTGCTGGTTTCGTAAAATAGTTACTTGGGAGAAAAATAATTTTTCTTAATGGCTGCTTTTCTTGCAAGCGTGCGTTGCTTGCGATTTGAGTGAGTATCCAATTGAAACACATGATTTATTGCATTTTGTATATCTAACAAGTGTTTCAACTTGCTACTAACCCAAATCGCAAGCAAAGCACACGCGTAAGAAAAGCAACCCTTAGATTATGCAAATGCCTCATTTTATTTAAGAATAAAAGTTATATACAATAAAAGATAAATTAAATTATTTTTGAACATTATAAATTATTCACAAAGTAATAACAACTATAATTATTGACTGTGTACTAGTTAGCCTTGTCTCACACTGACTCTCTATCTCATTATCTGAATATCACTAAAATCAATCTGACTATCTGAATTTCAAATAAATCAAAATAAACAGCCATCATGCAAATGCCGATTACAAAGTGTTCGCCACCCAACACACGTGCGTCTTGTGTTTTGACATGCCAGTGAGAATGAAAACATCATTCGCGGATGTGATTTAATTTTACCTTTCAAGTTCTTCTGTTTCTTCGTCTTTCGTTACTTTGAACTTTCGCAAGATATCTCGCACCTCTTTAGCAATAAGCTGCAGCAAATTCTCAACATATCTGCCTTCTCTAATCTCGATCTAAGCATTTCAAAATTAAGATATATTCATAAAAAAACAATTATAACAATCATACTTCGTAAAATATTTGTTAAATTAAATATATTAATGATATATAGAAGTACTCATACATATAATATGTGCCTCAAATAGGGTGACAAACTGCTGGAGGTGATTATTCACACTAAAGCTAGGGAAAATCCATGCACATATGTCGATTAATTGTGTTGTTTGCGAGTTAAAAACACTGAAATTGTAGGAGACATCAACCGCATAATAACATAATATTTCAAAAGTGATTATGTATAACTGTTGGGTTTTCAAATAACCACCAATGATTGAATTTGAATTAAATTTGCGGAAGCTTATATTTTAATACATTTCACAGTTGTCTGGGAATTCAAGTACCAGTAATTCATGGATGCACAATTCATTAAATATATCTCTAGTAAGTTAATTAAGTATTGTTTGTGGTAGAGTGAAGAAAGTAAGAAAGCATCTGCTTGTTGTATGTCGATGATCAGCGAGTGTATTAAAGTTTATTGCTAATTTAATGTTAATTATGCATTGACAGTTTGAGTATTACGAATGATTGCTGCGGTAGTTTTGGTAGGAACATTACTACAGTTATTAACCAGTAATACATGTATCAGAAGTTAGTTCTTTTTCGTATTTAAGACTGGTTACATCGGTCTATTTAAAAGTTACTCTCCTGGTGGATTCTAGTTATACGATTATCAGATGATTACAACTAGGGTCCGTTTTAACCTATTTCATTACGGTACTTGCTTAGTAACTTCACTATTACAAAATATATTTTCCATTCAGTCATTCTTAATAAAATGCATGACTTGTTATAGACCTTAAAAAAACGGTTAAATGAATTAAGAACCTTAACGAGACAAAATTTAATATTCGAGTAAAAGGAAAAAAAATGGCGTTAATTCAGAATATCCTTTCTGCTAATAGTAGAAACTGTTCACATGTACTATTTTTCTCGCTTTACTGTGAATAATCACCTCTCGAATTTAGACACCTGTTTTAGGAACACACTATAAGTACACTAAGCAAGAAATTCCTTACTTACTGTACAGTAGAAAATTTTAGTTCGAATAATTCATCTATTTAACAAAATGTACACACGTATTAAGTTTCCTATTTTACTTGTTTAACAACATAGCCATGGACGTTAGATTTTAACCAAGTTCGATAAAATAACATAATCTAATTGAATGAATAGGAAGTGACGTCACTGGAAGACACCGCACGTTGTAAGCAACTTAGCACAAATGCGTGTTGTTTTTATAATAAGCGTTCACTCCATATTCGTATGATTAACATGTTTCTGAATTCCTTAACAAATTTATATGACTTTCAATGTTTTATTTCATACAAGAAATACCGTACAATCTGTGTTGTGATTGTTCTAATAAATTGTTATTTATTATCTTTTCAGATATCCTACTTTTGATTTCCAATTACCCACAATCGATTAGGTCGTTAGTATCGAGACCTCAACATGTATTTGCTTGCATTTCTTAGTTTCCGTACGGAATCTTAACCGCGTAGATCACGCCGCCATATTGGTATGACCTTTCCATTGATTTACATGAGAATCGTTTTACTCGTCTTATGTCTCTCAAAAGTATTTAAGTTCTGTTTTCAGCAAATTTGCTTTGCTGGTTATTTTGACTCTTGTAGAGAGAAGTAAAGTTTCTTCAAATATGTAAGTATAATGCATTATTAATAGTTTACTATATAAATCATAATATGTCAACAGAAAATTATACTGTTCGTGTGTAAAATATTGCATTTCTATAAAACCGCATGAGTCAAAGAAAACATGACGAAACACTAGGCGAAAAAAGGGGTTAAAAGTTTCGCTTCTGAGAGGCATAAGATTAATACAATTCCTGTAAAATCACTGGAAAGGTCATACCAAGATGGCGGGGATGATCAGCACCGTTAATTGTAGATAGTGCAAAACTCTATTAGGATTCAAAGAGAAGGAATATTTCTGAACCATTCAACCAAATACCCATTTCACTCCGTGATTTTCATCACTTCCCTACAGACGCCGTCACACCTGCAAGATCATACAACTTCGATAAGGCACGGTTCAAACATCCTAGAGCAGTACCGCCAATGTCTCCAATCCTTTCCGAACTCTAAATGCCAATTAGTTCTTGCGAACATTAATTAACTAACGTTTTTTCTTGTCTTCTATCACCTACGTCACACAACCTTTTATTTATCTTCCCTTTCGGACTATTTAATATTGCCATGATCTTGGCACATAAACTGCTTGCTTTATACCATATTTTAGTACATTACTATGATGCTGTGATTTGTTGTTTTGATACAATGACTCTTGGTACCTGCTTCTAGCAATCTTCTGTATTTTATGGTACTTATGTTTAGTTTACTGAGCCGGTGTTATTACAATCAACAGGTAACTCTATTTACCACCGATGTCTTCTTTACCTCTTTTCATTTACACCTGTCTACTTCTTTTCATTCTTTTTGCCATTTTATCATTTTCTTCTTAATTTTGACACACACTATTACAAAGTATTGCAAAACATTACAGGCAAAACCAACTCACGAGATTTATAACATGAAAATAAAGAAAAAAAAAATGACCATCGAGGGTGTGCAAATGCTTTGTCTCGACGCTATATGCTGCAGAAAACCATGGAAAAATGAATTGTAGATGTTGATATTTCCAATACCATTAACAGCAGGACTGCGGTGGCATTCCCAGCAAGCCAAGTGTCGACACCAACGGCGGCCCGACAAACTAGTAGTCGGGGAATGGTCGCCCAAAAGATTACCCAAAGGAAGTAGGGAATTCCCATACATTCTCTGATGTAAATGTGGGTCGAAGTAAACACGAACAAGACGACTTTCCGTATGAGTACAGATGATAAACGTAATTGGATAGAACAGGAGCCTCTTCAACGAAAGTAATTTGCAACTTTTCACTTTGCATTTCAGGAGGACTGTTTCAAGAGCGCGAACCTCCCGCCATAAATTCCGGTTCACATTCAGTCACTTTTCTATCATTTTGTGCAAGGAGTATGATTATGCAGTACAACATTCATGTGTTTAGTGAACTTTTGACAGCCAAAGATGGTGGCGGGAGGTTAGCGCTCTTGAGACGGTCCTCCGGAAATGCAAACTGAAGAGCAAAACGTTGGTCATTTTTTATTTTGACGTCATAAATCTCATGTTTTTTTTGTTTTTTTTTACAATACTGCTCATGTCTTATAACTATACAAGACTTGCGTGATCGTGAAGTGGGTCCAGTTAATTTTGGTCTTGGGGTTTCATGACAGACCGACTTGCAGTTGAAAATATTTAATAGAAGGAATGAACTAGTACATTCAACTTTTCACCGCTAGATGGCAATACATACAACCCAGAAACACTTCAAGTTTAACTGAATATTATTTTAACTACTAAAATATTTATTGTTAATAAATAATGCAGCAGTTGGTATATAGTGTGTGCACACAACATATTTCTAAAACTAAGGTTAGGTTTTCGAATAACACTACCATACCACAAAGTTATACATGCCTTCAGGACTGGTGCAAAATGAACATCGAATGCTAAATCACGCAAAGTTATATGTAAATCACGCAAAAATAAAGATAAAAACTTGAGCAAAAATTCTTATCTCACATATTACAATAGTTTAATGTTCATTATTTTTAGTACGGCATATCATTTAGAGAAGTTATTTGTAATTAGTTTTTATTATGTAATTCTGTCTGGAATATTTAAATCTTAATATTTTTCAATGTTCAGAAAAGTGTATATATATGTATATTGACAAATATTTTCTTTGATATACGCTTGTGAATGAGCAGTATTTACATATTAATTACGATGGTGGGATTATACATAATTAACAGTAGGAATTTACCTATTTATCTCAACACGAGGCAAATCAGTTCAGCCTACAAACGTTTTTTTAAAAATGAAATTACTGAAGCTAAACTGACCACAGTCAAGAAAATAACACTGACTTATAAAATTAGTAAACAAATCATACTTTAAACGAAACATGGAAACGTGTTTGAGTAACTCATGAGACGCCTTAAAATCTTAATTTTGTAAAAGCCGTACCTCCCCCCCCCCACTCTTTTGATACAGATAACGAACTTTTCTTTTTTTAAGGAACACATTACCAGCACGGATTACGAGAAATTACATCTACTGATATCCCTACATGTGTGATAAATCTCGTAATTCCCTAATATCATACACCTGTGAAGATGAGTCAATCTTGGGTGAATGGTTACTGCTCTCGCTTTCTGGTCATGTGGTCCCGGGATCAAATCCGAGGGGTATTGCACAGAGAGATTGAAGTCGTTTTACAAAACCCAGATCTCGTTCTTAGAAGCTCACAAGTTCGTTTCAGACATTAACAATGATAATTATAATTAGATACAAGCTGTGCATATAATCTCCTTTGGTCACCTGACAAAAATATACAAGGAATTTGATTGCAAAATTAGTTTAAGCCATTTTTAGTTGCCTTAGAAACAGGATCTAATTTTCCATTCTTTCTTTTCACTCAGGCGTGATTTACATGCAAGCTTGCGTTGCTTGCTTTGCTTGCCATTTGGGTGGATAGCTAATTGAAAAACGTGTTTTATTACGTAGTACGTAGAACACGCAATAAAACACGTGTTTTCATTGGCTATTCACCCGAATCGCACGCAAAGCAAGCAGCGCAAGCATTCATGAAAATCAGCCCTTACATTTGAGTTTAATAGTAATCAAATCGTACAGGCATAGACAGAAAGGAAGATACTTGTATAAACATTTGTAGCTAACTTATTAGTAGTGTGATTCCTCATATTTATATCAAATATGAATTAATATTGATATCTTACACCTTGATAATATGATTCAAGCTTTCCAGGAACGTGTAGCCAATCAGGAACACCGATGTGAGATTTCATGACGGAAGATTTTTCTAGCGTTACCATTTTCGTCCTCCAATCCATCCATTCAAGGTCAAACACAAGGTCACGAAACGCGAACTGAATGTCTTTAATCATATCACCAATCTGCAAAGGTACAATAAAGGTACAAATGATTAGTTTTCGCGTAAATATATATAGAAAAAAATGCGTAAAATAAATGGAGTTTTTTAACAATTATTACTTACTTTACATGATTAGTACTTAACCGTTTGTCAATTGCGTAAACCTTGGTAGTCGGATGGAAGCTCCGCGTATCCATTCCCTCGTAATGCCTGCTCTACATTAAGGACGGACTCCCACAGGATTGAAAAAAAATCACGATTAAAAAAATTAATAATTTTTGTTGATTTTTTTATTTAAATAAAAAAATCTTCATTTCAATCAGTTGCGGCGCTGAAAAAGCTAGTAAGTTAGTTTTTTTTTCATATACCTTATCCAGTCAAAACTAAAGTAAACTTCACAAATATGTTGTGTTCTAACGGAAGATAGCCATAGAAAATGGGCAATTAAACAAGTTGTAATAATTTTGAAAAGGAAGAAAGAAGATATGGCGTTACTTACCTATGGTATATTTTACAAAGGGAAATTAATATGTAGAAACTTTCACGTTACTTTCGTCGAAACACAATGATTGGTTTCAGAGGGCACATACACCGTAACACAAACAATTTACAATGTTTCTACGTATCAGATGTCCTTAAAAAACATGACGTCTGTGTCTTCCTTTCTTCCTCAGCAGTTGCAAGTTTACAATCGCAATTGTCTCTTTACTCCAGGCTACATCTTCCTAACGAAATATTCTAGGATTTAAAATTACTAAGATAAATTTAGTTCATTTCTCTTAATTTTTCAGCCCTCAAAATTGTACTATCAATTTAGGTACACCCCATGACAATATTCCAGAAGGTATAAGAGATATTTTGGAGCCGCGGTTGCTCAGTGATAGAGGCCTCACCTATGGTCCGTGGGGTCCCCGACTCGATCCCGGCTCATGCGATGTGGGTTTTGTGGTGAACTAAAGCTGTGTGCGTGGGATTTCTCAGGGTTCTCTCGTTTCCTCCCACCAATTCTTCCACCACCCACTCGGTCTGATCCAAAGTTGCCTAAAGGCCTTAGTTGAAATTCAATTCAATGAGAACTATTTAATGCAGTCAAATCAATAGTGGATATGAAGCTTTGCATTTTCATCCTTCAGCATACATAGAGGTATACTTTATAATTCTCTTGAGTACAAATCACTTTTGAGCAATTTGTGAAGAAAACGAATAATTTGATACAAAAACAAATACTCAAAGTAGGTAATGTTACGAAACAACAAAAATAAACATTCCTGTGATACAAATTGAAAACTTATGATGTGAATTGGGTTCCTACGCTCTCTTTAAAAATTTCACCAATAAAATTGATCCAGTCGAATAGTTGGTTAAAATGCTAGGTCGATCGCTTTGTTTTTGGTTTACCGCGTAAGAACCTATCATCACATAAGGACTAAAAGGTAAATTTCAAGCTTACACATGATTTAAACCACAGAATGATTAAATAACTGATTTTTTTTTCTCAAAAGAATAATCTGATTTAAATCCGATTTAAATAATGTTAAATAAATTTGATTTAAATCAGTCAAGCATGGACTCCCACCATTCACCAAAATAATACAGCAAAGGGAACGGCACTTTTCTCGAGGTTAAATAACGAAGAAAGCCTACGCCATCACTCGTCATAACCAGTGGCGGCTTAAGGCAATGAGGGACCCGGGGCAAGTTAACTTGATTCAGGCCCGCTCGCGAACACAATCGTGAGCGCACATTGCTATTGTTGAGCGGGATATCTTATTTTCCGTTATATCGAGGCTGTGGGAAAACTGGGGTGACCACGCGAGATCATTTACCAACACAGGTACAGTAAAGCTCACAAGTAAGAGTCGTCAGACGGCATAGTTATTGCGTCACCGACCACCCTGACGACGTCACGAGAGTCTTTGTTGTCATGTCAATAGTGAACTGTGCTTTGTGATCTGATCCTCTGACGGATACTGTCGTAGTGTATTGTGATTGAGTCTAGTGGATATTGTTAACTGAATAGCATGCGAGACAACTTCATATAATTCGAGAAAAAATCAGTACATCATTTCCCTAAGAACGGAGCAGCCGTGGCTCAATGGTACAGCGTTGGCTTAGAATTCGGGAGGTCCTGGGATTGATCTCAGCAGCCGACCATCCTGACTGAGGTTTCACCAGGATTTACCCTCAGTCACACCAGATAAATACTGGGATGGTAAATTAAACTTGGGCCCTGGCCGACACCGTCTCGAATCCTTTTCCCTCCCCTATCCCGGCCTGAGCCTTAGATACGCAAACCGCCCATATACATCATTTTATCTTATCTTAGATGCGTAAAGGCCATAAATAAATTCAGTTTCAAACAAGTGCGGAAGAAACGACGGAGCAATATAAAGTCGAAGTAATCGTAGTAATCCCCACATGTAAGTGCAGTCGCTATATTACATGGAAAAATAAATAACGTCGCACTTACGAGCGAGCATATTGTTCAAGTAGGGTATATTTCCCAACAAGTTTTGATGGATTAAAAGCTGTGAACATTGTAATTCATACAAAGTAATTTAAAACAAATATTTTATACATGAAATGAAAAAGGTAAGATCTTTGTAAAAATGAGCTGACAAACACTTATGTTTTTAGGTAACGAACAAGATAAAAAGAATCAACATCGATAAGAACCATAAATCCTGACGTTGATGAACCATAGTTAACTTATATTCCACGTTACAAGCGACTAAGTTAAACACAATACACTTGCAATGATCAGGGCTAATGATAGGAAAGCAGCTGCACGGATAACTGAAAAGCACGAACAATCCAAGTTAGAATTTGAATTTAATTTGTAAGACCTTTAGGAACAGTGGCGGCCATAGGTGCCGACGAACCGGGCAACCAGCAAGAGCCCCGCGCCCAGAGAGGCCACGCGCTGCCTACAATTAATTAGTAGTTTTGCCTGACGTGAGTGCCTGGAGTCACCTAAAATACTGCAGTTGTAGTTCTTTACCACATGCAAATAAATGACCAATCTTAGTGTTTGTTTACTGTATTTTGTTCCTTTTCAAATTGAAATTTGTTGATCGTATTTCATTGAGTAGATGCCACGTTTTAGGATCACTCTGATTTTCTTTTGTTCGTGTGTGAGTAAAGTGCATAGTAAACAACTAGGCTGTGTGAAATCTACCCGAACAATTATATTGCACTGAATATAATAGCCAAGATTCCCGTTACTGTCGTGTCTGCCAAGAAGAGCTTTCCTAAGCTGAAGCTCATGAAGACCATGACTCAAGACCGGATGTCTGCTCTCGTTCTTCAATCTAGAGAAAACAAAGTAGCATCAACTCTAGATTCTAGCGATTTGATTGAAGAGTTTAGCACCAAGAAAATTCGCAGAATTAACCTTTAACTATGTACTATAAAAAAAATACCTCCTTACTATTGTAAAGCCTGTACTTGTTTATTTAGTGAGAGGTGATTTTCGGATTTCTAATTATACGATATTGTATTTCTTGAAAATCATTACCTCAACTCCAGATATAAAAATTCTTCGGGATCACATTCACCTAAAGTCAGGCTTTGTTTTTAAAAAAATCGTATATTTTTTTTTGCACACACATTTGTATGTATGTATGCACAGTTGTATATATCGGGGTTTTGGGTGTTGTGAATTTGTAGGGACCCGTGAATAATAATTGCCCAGAGCCCCGTAAAGGCTAGGGTCGCCTCTGTTTAGGCAACTTTGGCTCAGGCGGTGGATGAATTGATGGAATGAAGAAATTGGAAGGAACCGGGAGAACCGCGAGAAAACCCACGCATACGATGTTTGTCCACCACGAAGCCCATATGGCATGACCAGACGTGAACGCTTTAGCATTAAACCACTGCGGTCCAATCCAAGTTAGAAGTTAGAACTAAACCCTTAAGTATACGACATTAGTACATAATAAAACAACTAACAGTAGCAATATCATTTATGGTTAATGGTCTCTATTCAGAGTCGTTTCCTCACATCGTACAAGCTATCTAACATCCTTCTTTAATTTTCACTATGTTTTGTTTCATTCCGCGAACCATTGTGTTGACTCGGGTAATTCGCAATTAGGATTAACCAGAGTTACTATACTTGGATATATGCAGACAAATGTTGACAAACTATTTTTACGAATAGGTTTGTTTGTTCAAAAATAATCTACTGTAATCCTTGTAATGTTGTCAATAATAAAAAAAATGACTTTGACCAGTCCTCGTGATCTAGCGGCTACAGTCGTTGACCTTAGATAGACATTAGACAGTACATACTCACGAAGATTCAAATTTGCTGCCCTCGACATTGGTCTAGGTTAATCAACACCTCCTTTAATTTCACTAGCTGAATGTCAAGATCATACCTAGAGAAAGGTCCTGGCCAGTACCTTCTTCTATAATCAAAAGTAAAGTTAAAAATCCCTTTCGGTAGGCCTACAGGCTAAGGTAGATTCGAAGGTTTTTTTATTTTCAACAATTTAAATCTCGCCTTATATGAGCGCTATCGAGAACTATTTATTGTTTTGTAGATTATTCATCAAGAGCTGATTATATATAATATTTATTCATATATATATATACTCGCTTTGTTTCGCTGGGAGCGCTGCCCCCAGACCCCCGTAGTGGGTTTGCCTCAAACTTCAGTGCTTTTGAAAGGATGCGCCTCCTTTATCTTTACCAAAATCTTACTGCAGCACTACACCACCATGGTGTTCATCTGCACCCTCCCACGGGGGGCTGCGCTCCCAAAGGGGAGGTTTGCCCCATTTATCGTAACCTACTCTTTGTCATAGACCTTCAAAGAAAATTTCGTTTCTCTACCTTCAATGATTTGGAAATTGGTTTTTGGGGCGGCCATTTTGGATCCAAGATGGCGACTATTCCCAAATGTTGTAATATTTCCCTAAACTACTCGTCATAATGCACCTTTATGCCAAATTTCGTTTCTCTAGTTCAAACGGTTTGGAAAATGGATTTTTAGGTCCGCCATTTTGGATCCAAGATGACGTCTTTGGATACATCTTGTAATATTTTAGTAACATACAAGTGATAATGTACCGTGTTACCAAATTTAATATTTCTAGCTGCAACAGTTTAGGCTGTGTATTCTATACAACAATGGGTTCGGCGGCCATTGTGGATCCAAGATGGCGACCTTTTCAACATTTCGTAATATTTTCTTGAACTACTAGTGACAATACACCTTTATGCCAAATTTCGTATCTCTAGCTCAAACGATATGGAAAATTGATTTCTTACTTCCGCCATTTTGGATCCAAGATGGCGTCCTTGAATTCATTAGGTAACATTTTCGTAATCAAACAGTGATGTTTTACCTTTAAGCCAAATTTGATTTCAATAGCCCCAGCGGTTTAGGCTGTGTATTCTATACAACAATGGGTTCGGCGGTCATTTTGGATCCAAGATGGCGACCGATTTTTGCTCATTAACGAACTTAACCGAGCTATTAAGCCTAGAAACAACATATAAAAATTTGGTTCAAATATATTCAAAATTATGGCCGCTAGCGTGTTAATATATAAATATATATATTTATATATAAATATACATACTTTCATATCGTACCGATCTCAATAGGTATATTTTTCTTCGAAATCTACCTAAAAAGAAGAAAGATGTTACAAACTAAGAAATGTAAAATTTCAGTTTTAATTTTTATATGTGAAAGCCCATCAAACCAAACGGTGACCAATTTTGGTCGGACCGCAGCCGGGGTCGTGACTGCTAGTAGGGAAACAGTTGAGTGAAGGTCAGCGCCGACGCATAAATGGCGTTTGGTCGTCGGTCCATTTTCCAGACCACCGTCGGTTCTTCGACTTACCGGCATAGGGCCAAAACCCGCCAAATCTCCTGCCCACCGATGTGAGCTCCTTATCGGAATTTTTCAGAACCCGACGTCTTCCCGTACTTTCGCCGACCAAATGCTGTCGTCGGGCCGACGTCGCCTGATTTTCTGGGAGACATACTCTCACTATTTTCAGTTGTCCTATACTACAAGTTTTTACTTACCTTTCTCTTAACTTCTTTCACGTACGATTCCTCAGCATATGCATAGCTAACTGCCATTGGCATCAGCTTATTCACAACTCCAGCACAGGTTATCGATCTGAAAGACAGTTAAAGAAAAATGGTGTTAAATCTTCGGTGCATGGCGTATACTATTATTTTCTTACAACTTTGTCCTCACCAACACTCACCTTCCTCTCACACTGCAACTTTGCCGTGGAGGCCAATCCAATGCAAACTGTTGAGGAATTGGCCAGGGAGCTCCATATCACCCATTCGACCGTTAATCGTCATCTGCAGGACCTTGGATACGTGTCGAAACTCGGAAAATGAGTACCCCATACGTTAACGCGTCAATAGAAGCAGCAGCAAGTTGATATATATGTAGTTCCATGCTCACCCGCTACAGACGTGAGTCATTTTTGGACAGAATGGTGACAAGGGGTGAAAAGTGGGTCCTCTACTATAACATTACATGCAAACAGCAGTGGGTACCTAAGGGGGGCACAGGAACAGTGCAAAACAGGATCTCCACGCTTGCAAAATGATGTTGAGTGTTATTTCCGTAGGATAATACATTTTGAGCTCTTGTCACGTAACCAGGCCATCAATGCAGATGTCTACTGTCAGCAGCTTGAACGCCTACGGACTGCATTGTTGGAGAAACGTCCTGCTCTGGTTAATTGCAAGGGTGCGCTCATCCACGGTGATAAAGCGCGTCCACACACGGGTGCTAAGATCGAGGAATCTGGTTGAGAAAAACTCCCGCACCCGGCGTTTCCACCAGAACTTGCACCGACAGACTACTGTCGTTTTCGCAGCCTGCAAAACCATCTTCCCGGGAGAACATTACAAAATGAGGATGGCGTGCGACAAACAGTGACCCAGTTCTATGCCTCCAAACCGTTGATTTCGTTCAGGTGGGGATTCAACAACTGGTTTACAGGTGGCAGAGTGTTATGGAGTCCGAAGGAGACTATTTTCCTGACTAACGGTAGTGTTACAGATAAATTATCGTGCTTTCCCCTCACAGTTCAAAAATACGACATTACTTATGGGATAAGGTGATATGATGAAAACAGCTGCAAATTTGTCATGCTTAGATTTCTTCGATTATTGTTCAGCACGCAAGAAAACTTCCAAAAATACACCTCTCTTAGTCTGCATGTGAAACTTTGATTTGCTCTTTCCGATAGCGAAATTTTTCGTGGCAAAGTACTTCACGTGTTCGACTTGTTTTCACAAAGCCTTTCACCGCGGATACCGCCAAACGCAAATAATGAATGGCCTTGTGATACCGTAGTTCTTATTTTTATGTTAGATTGCAAATCATTTTCTTAAATTTGCTGCCATCATAAAGTGTACTATATTCTAACATTCTCTGTGCTACGCGAATCCGATGATAGATTTTTAAAGACGAATTATATTTTTCGATGGTTTATGTATTATTTTCGTTTTATGTGTATACTATCGATTATGCATTTTATTAAGTACATTTGTTTTATAAATACAAATTGGTATAGTTTTTTGACTAGTGCTCAAACTTCATGGATGGAAGCATAATGTCCAAATTTCGCCAGTATTTCGTAAGTTAAATAGAACGTTTTCACAAATGTTAACAACAATCTATCTACTCAGTGCGATTTCTGGAATGTATACAATTCTTCGCGAATTCGCGAATCTCGAAATTCTACTGCCCATATTTATAGTTCTCCCAACATTTTAGAGCTTCTCGCCATAGTAATTCCTGACGGAAGTAACATCAGTACAGCCATGTCTTAGCCAACTGTTGAACTACATGAAACATAAAGCGCGTTAAGAAACGCCTCTCTGAGAAGTGCCTCGTTAGACTAGTGGATAGAACGTTGCCTTGCTGACCGTGGGGCCTACGTTCGATTCGGAGAGGTGTCGATTTTTAACACGTTTTTATTAACTCGCTTTTTTGTCTGTCTGTTCGGTACAAATTTTGCAATCGATTTTAAACTCTCTTCTCATCATTCGATCTCTTTGACATTTTGTAAACTTGCTTGTAAACTTCCGATGACAATACAATATTCAATCATTAGATATACGACAAAATAATTCACTTAACTGTAATTAATTAATTAAAATGATTCGAAATTATCCTTAAATGCACGCAACGCCGCAGCTATTTTGTGAAAATTGGGTTGCCTATCTCACAGGGACTTTAATATTCATCTATTATACATAAAAAAATAATTAAAAAGGATTAAAAAAAAGTTTTTTTTTAAAGATGGACTAAAAATTAAAAAAAAAATAATAAATTGAATTAATCTTACGAATCGGAAAATAAAAGCGTAGGTGCTCTTGCTTACCTTATCATAAAATCATAATATCTAAGACCACTCACGCTTTTATTTTCCAATTCAAAGGATTAATTCAATTTATTATTTTTTACTTTTAGTCCATCTTAAAAAGCATGTTTTTTAAAATCCTTATTTAATTATTTTTTATCTTCTTTTTTGTCAACGAACTTTAAATTTTTCTTTCATTTTTTTACTTACAAGAAATTGCTCCTTTTCTCACCATTTTACAAAACTTACAGAAATAGGTAGGAAAAGTTAGGTTACATTTTTCCTTTTGCGTTTTCAGTATTTTACAAAATTCATGGACATGAATAGAAAAGAAAGGTTAGATCTTCTTCATTATACGCATGTTCAAAATTTCACACACTTCACCGAAATATATTAGAAAAAACAGTTTAGACAGTTTTTCTGTTGTACGCGATGCAAAATTATTCACTCTCTCTCCATGATGATGTAACTTCCTCTTCGGGTGGTCAATATTTTGGATTGTACGGACCATTCGACATTTTGTGTTACGAAGGCTGTTTCTGAAGTTATGGGTTTGAATTCGATACTTGCATCTCTGATCATATCTTGGGTTAGAGCTATGAAGCCTTTTTTCGTTGATTTGTCTCTGTCATTCTGTCCTGTCTGGTAATTGACAACATTGCTGAATGCTGATAGATGGCAGTGGGGTAATGTGACATTGCTTTAAAGTTTATGGCTTTGCGTTGGCAAATGAGCGGAGTCTGGTAGTCGGGCCACTTGCTGCACATCGCTATGATGTCGTTCAGTTGTGCACCGGCTCTGTGTCAACCTAGGCCCATTTAGAATATCCCATCACGCCGGCAGCCACCTTAAATCTATACATTGGCCAGACTTCGCTTTCGTTTTCAAATGCTGAATTAGTCCACCGTCCAGCCACCTTCAAG
This sequence comes from Lepisma saccharinum, assembly GCA_022664845.1. Lineage (NCBI taxonomy): Eukaryota > Metazoa > Arthropoda > Insecta > Zygentoma > Lepismatidae > Lepisma > Lepisma saccharinum. The sequence goes on from JAGDQP010001925.1 coordinate 74,973, forward strand.
CCATCTGTTTAAGGCAGTCGCCACAAATCCATACGCCGGACTACTAGCATGTGACAGCATTTTGCTCATGGGGAACGTAAATGGATGCATTCAACGGAGTAAGGTAGTACTAAGCGCTGAGAGAGCGCTTGAATCTTATTGGTTTGCTTATAGGTAGCAACCAATACGCGCTTAGTGTTACGTTAGTCTTGTGAATGCGCCCAGTATGTGCACCTTACGAAGATTACAGGAATGTTTTTATTTTACCAATAGAATCTGTCATTGCAGAAAGAGCATATGCGTATGGAAAATTAACGTATCATGTGTTTTTTTTTCTGCAATGACTGATTTAATTACACTTTAACTTTCGATATTATCTAGCTTCGTTTAAACTTGATAATATTCAAGTACGACATTATCGTGCACTTTATTTTATTTTCGTGGATATCTATAGAAATATCATAGGAATATTTAATACATATTCCGCCATGAACCAAGTATACATGTTTGGGAAATATCCCTGTAATATTTCCAACATTTCAGGAATATTCCTATAATTTTGGTTAGCATAATTGATTTTTTTTCCTGGCATATGCCATACTGTGTGGACACAGTTTAAATCTGACCGATAAGCCTATTGTCAAAGACAGTGTTTGGAAAGGTGTTGTGATTTTGTAATAGAGGAAGTATTAGATGCAGAACACAGCAGACAGAAAGAGCATATCATAAATGTATGTGTATGTTGTTCAATAATGCTGTAAAGAAGAATCTATTGGTAATAGAAAGATAATAAAATGTTATTCTTTCAATTCATATATTTAAAGTTATATCGATAATGAAGTTATGTTCCGATATCTACAATTCCAGTCTACAAGGTTACGTATTATCGAACGAATTAGTCAACACCGTAGAAACTTATCAGTTTATCTCAATATATTGTTTTATGTGCATGGTCGTATCCGTAAAGTACCAGGAGGCATGCTGGTATAAAGTTACCTTTGATTTAAGACAATCTCTATTATTATATCTTTGTTCTGGTCATGAAGTCAAGTTAGTGCATTTTTAATTCACAATACTTTCATTAAATATCCCAATGGAAGAACAACTATAACGAAACAGGGAGGTTTCTATACCGTAAAAAGTTTTTAAAAAAATCGCTTGATAAATCCAGCAATGTTTCAGATGTCAGTATTTGCAATGAATCCTGGGAGAACTTCGAGAGATTTCTCTTCTGTTTTCCAGTTCTAGTGTGATGTTCGCGCCTGCGTAGAAGGAGAAAAAACAGTTTCTTATCGTGATCAAAGATGCAATTTTGATCAAATGTTTGCTGCCGCCATTTTAATCGCACACCTTAGCAGAAATCGGAAATATTTTCACTGAATGGGGCTTGCAATCCTTAATTGACAAATAGAACAAGTAATTAAAACATGGCGTAAGATGTGGGAGTAACTTTGTTTTTGTTTTCGAGCTTCGTGCAACGTATTTAAGACCCTCTATACTGTTTTCATCTAGTGCTTTATTATCACTGGCAGTTTAGTCCAGTAAGTAAGATGCTTGACTTCTAACTGAACTATACATGTGTTCAAATCTCGCATTAAGCTTCTCTTTTTCCTATTTCTCCCAGGATTCCTGAAAACTAAATGATGGCTGGTTTTTATTAGTTAAGTTACTGGAAATTTCCTTGCATTTATGGTTAAATACCTTTTTCCAGGAATATTTCAGAACAATTTTGACAGTATATGATATAGTTTTAAGAAATAACGATAACTATTATCAATTATTTTAAGTACTTTAGTATTACTTTCATACAAAAAATAATGTTGGAATGAATGAAGATCATGTTTCCCTAAATGTGTTATCTCGATATATAAAATTGAAAGTGACTATGTGTCATCACGCAAAATGTACTTGACCGATTGGAATGATTTTTCTCACATGATCAAACAGTGGATCGGACTGGGAAATTATCATATCACTTTGATTCTAACATTATTATCTTCAGAGATAATCGACCATTCCATAATTGTCCATTAAATTCCAATGACGGATGAAAAAGAGAATGGAGCCGATTTTTCTAGGGTAGGGAAACCGTTTTACACATGGAGTAGGCGGACAAGGGTGCTGGCTTTGGAAAGGTCTGGGTCTCCTGAGCACAGCGGTGATGTCATAAATCGGGCCCGGGCCCCAGAAATGGGGTCCGCAAATTTTGGGCCTGGCTCACTTCCATTTGCCTATTAAACATGGAGTTGTTGGACGTGGGTGGTGGCGTTGGAAAGGTCTGGGTCCCCTGAGCACAGCGGTGATGTCAAAAATCGATCGCGGGCTCCGATGGCCAAGAAATGGGATAAAGAACTTTTGAGTTCTGATGAAGCCAAGTAGTTAGTTAGTTGGTGAAACTGTTACACGTTTTTAGTTTTTAATTAAAACGTATTGCTTTGCTCAGCATTTAGTTTATTTGTTAAACATTTGATGGATATTTATATCTTTCGAATTCCTGGCCTCTTTTTCTATATAGCTGAACTGATGGTTTTATCTCGCAATCAGGTATTGAGTTTAAGATAGGCACATCGCAAAACTTCGGCCCGATTTCTGACACCACCGCTGAGCTCAGGGAACCCGGAGCTTTCCAACGACACCACCCGCGTCCGCCAACTCCATGTCTAACACAGTTTCCCAGCGTAGGAGGATTTTAATGGCATTTTCTCCATGCTCTTTAAAAGCAAAGCACGCGGCAACCCACACTACAATGTTGTTCGACGGGTTGACTACCACCAAGTGGTAAAATTTGGCATGACTATCAATTCATTGACAACGGGAATCTTAGGTAACACACCCCTAACAAAGCGTATTGGTGACAGTCCCGCTGGCACCAACGGGCGGGAAAATGAACTAGTATTACATAAATGCACTATTAGATTTTTTTGGTTAAACATCATTCAATTATTTCTATGTGTTTTTCACTAAATCAGTTTTATTACTTAGCTGTAAAAAATATATAAATCCTGTATCGTGTATC
>JAGDQP010001925.1:78067-112758 GCA_022664845.1 Lepisma saccharinum
AGCACGCGGCGGCAACCCACACTACAATGTTGTTCGACGGGTTGACTACCTCCAAGTGGTAAAATTTGGCATGACTATTAATTCATTGACAACGGGAATCTTAGGTAACACACCCCTAACAAAGCGTATTGGTGACAGCCCCGCTGGCACCAACGGGCGGGAAAATCAACTAGTATTACATAAATGCACTATCAGACATTTTTGGGTTAAACATCATTCAATTATTTATATTTGTTTTTCACTAAATCAGTTTTATTACTTAGCCTGTATCATGTATCAGCCCGTGATTGTGTATTACATATTTGGCAAAAAAGCTGTTGGTAGCACATTATGTCTTGGTCTACTAGTCTGGGGTAACCTTCAGGTGCCGCTAAAAAGTAAACATGTTTTTAACATCAATACTGACCTTGAATTTATATACTTATCATAAACCTCATAATAGATAGACTTTTCACGCTTCCCCAATTCTGCTGCGCTAAAACTAATTGGTTTTTTGTTCAGAGCACGTGATTTTGAATCCATCCACTAGGTATAGACGTAATATTCTACTATGAGGTCTATGGCATAGCTACCTAGCGGATGGATTCAAAATCACATGCTTTGAACAAAAAACTATTAGTTTTAGCGCAGCCAGCAATGCGGAAGCGTGGTAAGTCTGTCTATTATGAGGTCTATGGTAATATTAATCGTTAGATGCTTACCTGGATGTTGGCAATGTATCAGGGTAAAACTTCTTGATTAGGTTAAGCTTTTGGTCTCTCATGTAACTGGTCGTATAAGGTGCAAGTTCATTCACAATCTCCCACCACAGATGGCGCTCTGAAATTAATTCATAAAATTTATTTTAATTTCACAAGTGTTAGGCTAATAGGAAACGTGAAAAGATTTCATTTTCTTATCAATTCACTTCTTCACAAGTTAACAGTAACCAAAAGGGAAAGCAGCAACATCTGAGGCCGTAGAGTTCAATAAAAACAAAAGAAAGTCACACAGCAATTAAACTTTGCAATGTGAATTAAAGTAGATTGAATTAAAAGTTAATGCCTGGCAATATTTTGCTGGATCTTACCCAGTGGTATGCTGGATTAACAGTCTGAAGCAATAAGTAGAAAGAGGGTACAGAGATCACACATAGTATTGACGATGATGATACGTCATTAAAATTTTTGTTCACAAGCTTAGGTTGCGGTGGTAGTCCAGATAGCTCCCAGGATACGCTCCTGACGTTACCACTATTTCGTAGAATGGGATGAGGATATATCTGAGGTGATCTACGCTACAATCTTAGAGAACCATGTATAATAATGATTCACCATTAGTGTTGCCAACCGTCCGGTATTCTACCGCGGTTTGGTCGAAATGTTTAGTAATTTTCTTTATTTGACCGGTGACCGGTACCAAAAATTTCACCGGGATTGACTATTACGACCGGTAATTTTCTGAATATTATTTGTTCGTAAGTTCGTCCTCGCTAATTAAATAATAAAAACCTTTGACAAATAACTCGTGACTAGGGTTACCCAATCAATCGGAATTTTACCTGTAGGGCCGGAAATTTTTCTACCATTGTGATTAAAACCAGTGGCCGGTACAGAGCTCTTACCGGCTATATACATTTCTGGTATTTTACTTCTAATAATCTCTATAGAGGAGACAAGAGTCAGATCTGGAATCTGAGATAGCATTTCAGACTCAGTCGTCACTGTTTTTCCGGACTGATATCTGTCCTTCCTAGTTACGTTTTATTTTGATTAGCCATTTCTGAGAAGGTGACAAGTATCTTGCTTTTTTTAAGCCTCTGGACATGTTATGTCAATTCTATCCCGTTTTTATTTAATTTTCATGTAATATTTTATCTAGTGAATGGCGCTAATACTTTTTTCTAGTCTGATATTGTGGTTTACGTGGTAAATATTAAAGTTTCTTTCGAAAAAAATAAGTCAGTTGGTTGCGTCCATTTTGATCTATTAAAGTTGAGATACACATTTTTCTACTTTCCAATTCTTTTTTTAAGAGAAAGGGTTGTTACAGACTTTTCTTTAGTACAGCGACCTAAGTCGGCTGATAATACAACATTTCATTGTTACTTTAATATATTTATATATTTCAAAAGCCTATTTTAATATATATTTTTAAATATGGACTTCTTTATCCTAAAATAAATACTAGCCTGCAACGATGTTGCGTTTGTCTGGTTGCAGAAAACTTTAGGATTTGGGTCACAAAACATTAGCTTGAGACAAAGTACCCGAACACCGAAATAACTCGAAAAAAAATAATTAAAAAATAAGCTTCTAAAAAAAAAAAATACTTTTCTTAAACAATTCTAAAAAGTAAAATATAATTTTGTTTATGCATGACTAAAAATAAAGCATGGGGGGCGCCAATTCAAGAATTTATAAAGTGATTGTATATGAGAGCGCCCCGCATGCTTTTCTTTTCAGCCATGCCTAAACAATTTTTTTTTTTTTACTTTTTAGTACGAACTGTTTAAGAAAAGCATGTCTATATAAGTTTTATTATTATTATTATTTTAGATATTCTTATCCAGCCCTGGTTTTCGATTATCCCTTTTTCCTGCACAAGAAATTATCATTGTACTCTTTTGTGTCTTTTCCAGATTGTATACAGGGTCCGTCTGGAAAGTAGTCGGACTGAATTTTTTCCGCCACAACGGGGTGAAGAAGGGGGATCTTACTGCACTTGTTGGGTGGTGGTGGGGCTTAGCTACCAGCGCACTTATCGCCAGTCGTCTACAAGCCTTCCCGGAGTGTAGATTGAGTTGAAGGTGAATCCCTGTCAAGGTTCCGTGTCACGCTCCACAATGAATCGTTTGTTAGAGCATCGGTACGCGATGAAGTTTTGCGTCAAATTGGGTAAGACTGCGAGTGAGACTCAGACATGATCAAGACTGCGTATGGGAGTCTCACACCTCCGCCTCACCTCGCCCGAAAAAAGCCCGCATGAGCAAGTCGAAAATGAAATTGATGTTGATAATTTTTTTTGACTGCAAAGGAGTGGTTCACAGAGAGTTTGTACCGCCTGGTCAGACTGTGAATGCTACATTTTACGTGGGAGTACTTGAAACACTCAGAAAACGAGCCGCCCGTGTCCGTCCAGCAATCACCGGCTCATGGAAGCTCCATCACGACAATGCGCCAAGCCACACCACCTTTGCTGTCATGGACTTACTGACCAAATATGGCATAACACAGCTTCCTCACCCACCCTACAGCCCAGATCTCGCTCCCCCAGACTTTTCCCTCTTCCTCCGACTGAAACGGGTCATGAAAGAACGGCACCACGGCTCGGTCCAGGCCATTCAAGAGGCCGTAACGAGGAAGCTGAAGAGCATTCCAGTTTCTGTGTTCCAGGGAACCTTCAGTGATTGGCAGAGTCGCTGGCAACGCTGTGTTGATGCAGAAGAGGCATATTTTGAAAACTATTAAGTCGATATGTCAAAATTGTCAGTAAATGGGTCTAGGAAACTTCAGTCCGACTACTTTCCGAACGGACCCTGTATTAGGGATGTCAGTCGGCTCGGCTGTAACTGTAACTGAGCAGCGACTCGGCTCGACTCGACCACATAGTGAGCTCCGACTCGACTCGACTCGAGCACATAGTGAGTACCGACTCGACTCGAGCAGCTACTGAATACCGACTCGACTCGAGCAGCTACTGAGTGCCGACTCGACTCGAGCAAAGTGAGCGCCGACTCGACTCGACTCGAGCACATAGTGAGCACCGACTCGACTCGACTCGAGCACAGTGAGCGCCGACTCGACTCGACTCGACTCGAGCAGTTGTGACCACTAACTCGACTCGACTCGAGTAGGTACTGAGCACCGACTCGACTCGACTCGAGTCTGACCGAGTCGACCGAGTCGAACGAGTCGTTAATATCGAAATAACTTTAAAAAAAAATCTAAAGAATTCTTTTCTTAATCAATTCATACTAAAAAGTAAAAAAAAAAAAATTTGTTTATGCATGGCTAAAAAGAAAAAAAATGCGGTGCGTCGTTTCAAGAAGTGACTGTATATGAGAGCGAGCCTCATGCTTTTCTTTTTAGGCATGCATAAACAAAATTATTTTTTTCCCTTTTAACTACGAATTGATTAAGAAAAGAATGTCTTTAAAAGCTTTTTATTGTGTTTTTATATTAATTTAGTTTAACTATTTGCATTTTCTTTCCTACTAAGTTTGGAAACAATGATAGTAGAAAGCATGATAGTCGATGTGAAATTAGTTTATTGATCTCTTTGGCAACGCAATTTGTTGTTCTAAGCTTCCTCGAATAACTGAACAAATAGAAAACCAAGATAGCTATGTATAAATTATGAGGTAAGATAACTTCGCATTACTATCACATCGTCCACTGACTCCTTTTCTGACGGTTATGTCAATCCGCTCGTCTAACGCTCGAGCTCGACCCACTGTAACCGAGTCGCAGCGCGAGTCTCTCTGAGCAGCGACTCGGCTCGACTCGAGCACATAGTGAGCGCCGACTCGGTTCGACTCGAGCTGTTGTGATCACTAACTCGACTCGACTCGAGTAGGTACTGAGCACCGAGTCGACTCGACTCGAGTCTGACCGAGTCGTGACTCGAGTCGAGCGAGTCGCTGACATCCCTACCCTGTATATCCCCTGTAACCAAGCAACCACTTGCCTTAGGTAGTCACCAATTGATGCGCCGTTAATTTTATTGCCAATACCTGGCAAACCTGTTTCCATGCCACAATTTCCAAGACGTATTGTTCACCAAGTCTACATTAGAGTATTCGAAGACGTCATGGCAATAATGTGGCGAAGAGGTACAAATATGTTACACCTTGATTTCTGTGTTAGTGAAAAGCAGGCTGGTGGGACAAGACAACATCTAAACTCTACCAGACAAAAAAATTCTGAAATGAAAACTGTATAAAGTATTGTCGAGGGCATGTGTGTAACCACATGTACGTGATGTGTTTTCAAAAATTGCGCAAGTGAACGTATAAATAGGAGTATGTAGGGCTACCATACGTCCAGGTTTAACTCGGACAGTCCGGGATTCAGGGATTCCGCGAGAATTTTCAGTTTGAGGGGGGGGTGTAAAGTCAAAATTGGGAGGGTGTAAGTAGAGATTTGCACGGTTTCTATTGATTGTTGACCACAAAAATGCTAACGTTGGGGGTGTTCTCGAGGATTTGGAGGTGACACCCCCACAGGGGGAGGGGGTTCTGGCTGAATCACTGAATATGCCTGATGTTCGGTACAGATATCGAATTATCAGTGTTGATTGGATATAGGTCAAAGTGTCCTGGGTTGGTTTCCTAAAAGATAAGGTAGTCTTAGGAATATGACGAATACATGAAACTAGAAATGTTTGAAATTACTCACGTAATGTTACTGCACTGACGTTTCCCAGTATTCTGGGCAGACTGGAGAAGTACGGGTGATTCAAGACGAGTAACTGATCTTTGTCCAAATCAACAGTCTTGTTCATTCCTTCAAACATTACATCCATATATTCTTTCCATTCGATCTGTAATGGAAATATTTGAACAGTCAATAACTTAAAATACAATAAATTTATATTAAAGTACGAGAAAGTAGACATATTCACATACGTACTAAATGCACACCTTTGGAGGGTATGGAACTATAATCCCGATATGCAAGAAGGTGTCTAAAATAGTTGTGTAGATATGTTTATTAGAATGTTGATACTTGTTTATGCAAATGTGTAAGAAGTATGTGAAAGATATGCAATATTTTTTTTCAGGTTTCTAGCAGCATAAAGTAGTGCAAGATTTATGTATAAAGTTTTTAATCGTCATTCAATACAAGTATTCATTTTTAGCTATTCAAAAACTGTACCTTTGTACTCAGGAATTTTTTCACGATTTTTTTCAAATTCTCGTCACGAAATCACTCACGAAATTTAAACAGCTTTATGCACGAAATCCTTTACTTTTTTGTAATGCTTAAAGATCGGTCTTTATGTAACACAAACATACACAATGTGCACATGAATATGTAGTAGAAATGACAGAAACACATGGCTTAATATGCATTATGAAATAAATATGTAAAAATTTGACAAGCATCTACTTGCAGCTCAGGGAACAACTGCACTAATATATATATATATATATATATTGGTGTTTATTGCCACCTCAAAAGGTGGAATTGAACACATCTACACCAATTCTATTGTTGTTTAACATCATCCGGGGTGTCCCAACACTGCTTTTGGTGATGACAAACACCTCTACCGGTGTTCATAAACACCGTTAGGAGTGTTAAGGTGCACCGCTATAGAAATGTTAGGGAACACCTTCAATGGTGTTTATTAACACTGCTAACTGTGTTTCTGAACACCGGTAGAGATGTTTGTCAACACCAGAGACGGTATTGGGATACCCCGGATGGTGTTAACCAACACTAGAATTGGTGTTACTCAGGACTGGAATTGGTGTTGAGGTAGAGGTGTTCTATTACACCTTTTGGGGTGAAAATAAACACCAATAATTTCTTTTGAGTGTAGGTTAAAACTAGATGTAGCTCAGGAAACTTCGTAAGATTCAATAAAATCTAACGGGCTTGAAGTTGTATTACAGTGATAAAGAAAACCTTGTCTTGAAAGCATATGCCGATTCCAGAAACCAAGGAAAATAAGTGAGATTGACCTAATGAGAAACGTTCTAGGTAGTCTTTTATATAGAACTTAAAACAAATTACACAAAATTTGTCATATTTTGGATATGGACGAAATGAGATTCAAGGTCTCTTTGTACAAAGTATGAAAGTTTTGTGACACATATATTTCAAGTTATATGTAAAAGATTACCTGGAACGTCTTCTTTTTTTTAATTCGTCAATGTTACTTACATCTCTTTGCTTCTGTACTCCTTATAATTAGGTCTAAAGCGAAGAAGACAACCAACAATATTGCTAACAATGCATATAGTAGAGGAGAATGTCCAAATACGGGTTACCACTTTCATTTTTCGAATATGTCCAAAATGTTCCAAGGAATGTACCAAATAACAACTGCAAATATCCCTTAGATGTGTTTATTTTGTAATGTGATAACAAATTTAGCATTAAAAACCATGACTATGATATTAAACACATATTTTACAGAGATATAATTTTGAGTTTTGAAACACTAGTCTAAATATGGGCTATCCTTTAAAGTCTCCTTAAATAATTAAGAAAAACACTTGACGATACAAAATAATGTTCAAGGGTAATATAGAGATGATAAACGTCTGTTTACGAGTCAGAAACAGTTCTCCTTTTCTGCACCAGTGCATTTGTTATATAGACACAACATACACATGATACACTTAACCCATAGCTCTCCCTGTGTGCCTTCAGAGAATATCCTGTCATAGAATATACAATTCGCATCTTCATCACCTGGCTCTTCTTGTCCAGATGGCGTACGTAAGTATCACAAGGATCTAGATCAGAAAACATCATCTCGGATCTTTCTGAACCTCAACCTTGTCTTGTGAATTCTAAAGCTCCTTGTTTTCTTTTTCCGTTCAGATGTCTTTTTATTTTCCATCTCTTTGCTGAACTTTATTAAAAGATAATGTCTTGTTGCATTTACCAGATTCCGGCTTTTCCAAGGAAGCAATAATTGTTTCTTTGTGTTATATGGATTATCCATTATAACAGTAGCACTTCCTCGTTTTCTACCACGATTGCTGACTTTTTTCTTTATGACAGGAACTGCTGAAACACGAAAAGGGCTTACAAGGTTTGAAATTATAGGTACTGAGTTCTAAGAGAAGGAAACTATTAAAATGAACATGCAGGTAGGCAAGGTAGCCCGTATTTAGACCATTCGTAGAGGCTCTTTCCTGACGCAACAGAAGTCAATACGCAATTTAATTTATTCTTTGTTTTATACTGACCACGAGTGCTGTCTCTGAGGAATACAACTTGCCTTATAAAATATTTCATACTTGGTTTTATTGTGTTTAAAAAGCTGAAACAGAAAAGCCTGATAAAACTTTCCCACTGTTGAAAACAGGCACAACATACAAATAGATCAACCACATCCAACCCTTTGTCGCTAACTGAATTCCGCCATTACCTTCATCCTTGAGGAACTGTTTCACACATTTGACACCAGTTAGTCATACTACACAAGCATATACAAGGCTAAAACGCCCACTACTCCGTATTTGGACCATACCCCATATTTAGACCTTCTCCTCTACAATTTAGGACATACATAAATGGTATTAATACCATTTCAGAACATTACAAATTCCCAAGATAACTTTCATTTAATCAGTGCCAGAAGTCCTTGTTACACTTGAGCATCTATGGAATTGGCATACTTAACTTTGGCCGGCTGGTCATTCAACAATATATTCCGAAAAAAACACTTGCTTCTCCAACTTTCTTCACATAACGTAAATCGTCACATTGAACTACTATAAACGATGTATTTCCATTTGTATATTTGACAAAAGAAACTTATAAAAAATATCAATATACTATCATTCCTATTTTACTGTTGGTTCCTTCCTCTATAAATAGTCTGCCCACTAATAAATACTCCAGTCTCTTCAACGTCTGTATTGTTGGAACTTCTTTCAATAATTAAATAAGTTAGAACTGTGGTTCTACTAGCAATCGCAAAGGCGTTTTAGCCACGCATTATATTTTTTTATGAAATAGGTTGGCAACACTCACAACTGCAGTGCTTAGGTTCAGGAAAACCCACAGTACTTGTCTCGAATAATGTTTATGCAAAGTTTGGTGCAGGTGGGTCTAATTGAATGGAAGCAATTTTATTAATTGATTATTTAAAAAATGAGTTGGCAACACTGAACTAATACATCAATCAAGACTGTCTTGGCGGCTCTGAGCTAGTCTAGCCAAGCCCTTTCGAACTACACCGCATGCATTTTTCTATAGTTTTTGGTTCATAAGATATATTTTTGGCATGGGGTGGCACCACTGACAACGGGGTTTCTGCGGAGCGAGAACAACCGCCATATGTTCTTATTGTGTCAAACAATGTTTACACCAAGTTTGGTGCTGCTATGACCAAAATAATGGAAGCAATTAACTATATATATAATTTTATGAGCAATAGGCTGGCAACACTGCTAAGTGGATTGCTTGGCAACGTAGACCTTCTCAGTGCTTTTGTATTGTGCCGAATAATCTTTATGCCAAGTTTGGCGCAGATAGATATAACTGAATGGAAGCAAGTTGAACAATTGATTTTTTAAGAAAATGGGCTGGCAACACTGAATCACTGCAGACATCAAGGCGATTCCAGGGTCTTTGAACTAGTATAGTCAATACATTTCGAACGACACCTGAAGCATCTTTCTACACCTTGTAGTTCCAGATATTTAATTTCTGGACACCATAAGCGGGAATAGAAATTCCCTTTTGCTATCAAGGGAACTAAAATGGCATTTCTATTAGTATACCTTGACTATTTTAAGTTTTTCTCGAACTGCAGCATAGTTCGTTAGTTGTACATTCGAACTGATCCAGTTGATTCGTTTGCCTGACTTGTTCCAGGAAAGTAATTGCAAAACGTGATTAGTGTAACACTTAATAGTAAACTTATCGGTGCTTCAAAGCGCTTTTTTCACCAAACTTGGTACAGGAGTAAGGTACATCACGAAACTGCCAGAAAGCAGCTCGGGGGTGGGGGGTGGAAAAGAATAGAAGAGCATTTTATGTCGTTCAGAGGCAGTTCCTAAAGAATGACTGATTAAAGGCATTCTAGCTGAAAAGTAAAATTATATATTTCACCCTGGTCATCTCGTGCTCCTGATCTCAATCCTGGAAATTCTTAAAGAGAATACTTCATTAGTCTTGGTGTGAGGATACCTTTATATTTCCAATTCTGAATGGATTTCGAGAAACGATTTCTATTCAATAAATTTTATTTAACAAATAATAATAAAAACAATAACAAATAAATAAGGAATACAGTAACAAGTTATCTTGAGGGTTTAGTAATTGTGTTGACTTTGAAACTTTCACAAAGATAAAGTAGGGCAACCTGGTGAGGCGAAGCTATCAATCCGTTTTACAATTATACATTAAACCGAACTTCGTGAGGCGAAGCTATCAATCCATATCAATGGAGTTTGAAAAAGGGGGAGTTACATTAGTGAACTTTTCTTTCTTTACATATAAATACTAATGATTCATATTTCTAATTAATTGACAATATCCAATTTGGAGAATACTCTGTCTCTCAAGCTATAACTTAAATTACTAACACAGAATAAGAGCATAGAAATCGATCGAGTACATTTAACAGAGAGAGGGAGAGAGAGTGAGAGAAGCATAATTAAATAAGAGTAATCAAATCATTTCCCATAGCCTAATCTCATAGCAAGAAGTTCCATTTTCACTTTTCTTAATAAGCAGTCCGTTATATCCCGTATGACCTGTGACCAGAATACATTTACTGTTTCAATTATTTCATACCAGAACTTCACTCTAATTCCTTCCCGTATCGTTAATACATTTACTATAACTTCTTCTAATATTTTCATCTCAAAATAGACAATATCAAACTAGTATTATTTCTAAATGCAAAGTGCTATGGAAACATAATAGCTGAAGAGATTCTGAGTTATTTTAAGCAAACAAATACTAGTACTCCATATCAGTCTCGGTAAGGGGGATTATAGAAAAACATTATTCTAAATTTTCTAAGTCTACAAAATTAAATTGAAATAGATCTGACCTTATTGTAGCAGCAAAGTTCGTTGTTTTTCTTCTATTCACACACTGACATAGCAAGACAAATACGAATAGCATTTTAAGCACTTTCTGATTGACGTAGCTTCTTCTGGAAATATCGACGTGACGTTAATTATTGCGTTATCTTCAGAGAATTAGTGATTGCACGTCTTGTTTGCTTCAAGCCAAATTACTTCTTTAAATTTTTTTAGGGAAAACAAGGAATCTTGCGGTTAGAAATTAAGGATAGAAGAGTCCATCTTTCCTGTTGATCAATTCTGAAAGGATATCATTCGGGAGCCAACCAACATTTCGTGGTTTCCAAAATTCTGTTGTTACAACAACAATATATAGTCACTTCCTTTACTAATTGCTAAAATAGCTTTGCAATCAATACCATAAAATCCTGTTGAGTGGCATGATTTCATCATAAATGCGATTCATTCTCAAGACATTCATTTCCTTTTGTCTCATATCCTTTGTTATAAACACGGTTTATGAACCATATACCGTCATCATTCCATAATAAGGAAAATAGGTTGGGATTTTGAATAAGTTAGGAAAGGAAAAACTATAGAAGGAATAAATTGAATATTCTGAAGGAGATTATTTAATTTATCTTCCACAGCATGATTAAAAATGCTTTCGTCCATAAAGACAGACACACAGTGGCCAAAAGTTTGGTTCATAAGAGTAAGCATTTATTGTGTAATCTAAGTAGGAAAACACACGTTTATTTATAAAATGTTTGTAATAATGGAAAACAAATACACATGAATGGATACAGGGTAAATGCGCTATCTTTTATAGGATACATTATTACAAACATTTTATAAATAAAAGTGTGTTTCCATACTAACATTATAAATGTTTATTCTTATGAATCAAACTTTTGGCCACTACGTCTGTCTTTATGAACAAAAGCTCTTTCAATCACGCTTTCTGGTAGTTTCCTGATGTGCCGTACTTCTCTACCAAGTTTGGTCAAGAAAGCTGTTTAAAGTATCGATAGGTTTACTTGTCAGAGATAGTATAGTGATTCACTTACTCTATTATTGTAGCCAAACTCCTCAAACTTCTGGTCCCAAAACCCTTGAAAATTGCTAAATGTAGTATATTTCATGTCATCACTTCTTCTTCGTCTTGTTCCCTCTTTAATCTGTAAGATATGGATAAAAAGAACGACTAACATGAACCTTTTTATTTCTTTAAAATAATTTTTAATTAAATTTACGTTTTTATGAGCTACAGAACGATGTCCAATAAATTCAGTACAGGCATCACAAGTTTATTAAACCGTATCCATCGGCAAGATGTCCTCGTTGAAAAAATGTGTTCTAAGCACTATCCCGACATTCGCCTGGTGAAACTGGAAAAATTCTGGAATATGCTACAACAGAACTCTTCTTCGTACCATTGCAACATCTGTGAGGTTAGCCACTACGGCAGTGGTATTCAACCGGGAGATATCTTAGAGGGTACGCTGAATTTTAATTAAACATTTTATATTTTTTATTTAATGAAAAATGAGAGCAACAGGAAAAACGGCCAAGAGATTGACAGAATCATGTAATCTGGAAGAGCTTTTTCTTGCTCTATTGAAAAAAATTGCAATTGACTACAGTTGTTTTTGTTTAAAAAAATATGTAAGACTAAAATTTTCTTCATCATTTTGCCCATCTTCTTATCAGCATGTTCATTGTATTTGCGCGATTTAGACTTATGTCTCGTTTACATTACTAACATCTTACCACGGTTAACGTTAACGTAGATCATTTTAGTAATGTAAACTGAAGTTACCGTTAACGCGGGTTTCAAATTTAACCAGCGTCAACTTACGACGGTTATCTTCTTGCTTCAGTTATCTAAAGGCAAGATGGCCGCTAAGCGCATCTCACTTGGTGAGTTTATTTCTTTCTTTATAGAAATATATAACATTCTAGTGGTGCTTATGATTTTTAAAGTATAAAAGAATGATGGCAGAACTAATCTACAAAATGTTACGCTACAATGAATTCATTTGTGTTCAGTATTTTATAATTTAAACCTCTACCGTGTAACCTTAAAGTATGGAAAAGAAGATTCCTTACTCTAAGCCTGTAACCTGTTTCTTTACTGACAATGGCAGTACAAGAACGATAACCAAGTTCCGTAGTCTAAACGGAGTTGTTTCAACCATCGTAAGCATTTTAGTAGTCTAAACAAGGCATAATACTAACTATTTATTAATGTAGTTATATAACATTTAATCAATACCAATATCCCCGTTTGCTTTTCTACCAACCTACTCCAAGTGGACTTTTCTCAAAGAAAATAATTTCATGCGTGAAGTAAGTGATTAGGTCATGCAACACACACTAATTTCTACCCAAGAGCATATATACAAGTGAACATGTTACATAAACCTAATAAACGTTAATCCTACAGGGTGCCGCATCATGGAGTGAATTGGAACTGTTGCGTTGAAATAAACAATAAACTTCTAAAAGTAAATTGTTAGGTGTAACTATAAACGAAAAGTTAAAATAGGATGATCACATTCTTGAACTTAATAAAAACTGAATCATATATAGATGACAAGGTACAGTCCCTCGACAAACTCTGCTTTCATTATATTACGCAAAATTCTATGCTCTTATTAGCTTTGGAATAATATTTTGGGACGCATCACATGTTAGTGTAAATACATTTGTATACAAAAGAAGGTTATTAGAAGTATTTTTAATATGAGCCCGAGGTCATCACGTAAAGATGTGTTCAAATCTCAAAATATTCTAACAGTTCCATGCCTATATATTTATAAGAGCGTAATATTTACAAAGAAAAATAGTCAATGTACTTACACGACAAATATACACACTTATTATACACGACAAGAAGAAACATTTGTAGAAAGACAAAATTTCCCAACTACTCATTCTAGTGTTTACTCTTTGTGTACTAGACTGTTTAATAAACTACCCAATTACTTGAAGAGTATTGAAAATATTAAATAAATTTACATCGGAGCTAATCAGTATGTTGGTAAATAAGGGTTATTATGCTGTCAATGATTTTTTGAGTCATAACTCATTTATGTAATATGTAAATAAGTAATAATTTAAAGTTATGGAAATTGTACTTAATTTAAAATTAAATATCATTCTATCTCATGTATGGATGTAACCGGGTGATCCACTCCTGACATGTAGACAAAACTAAAAACAATAATGAAGTGTACCTGGAGGAATAGTATATTGCCGCGGTCGTGCATAACAGATGTCGCCCGCACATCAACTCTGTCAATGCGTGTTTAACAGTGTGATTTTCTATTATATGTGTAAATAAACATGCAATAGAATTTAATGTTAAAGAGCATTCTTTATCGTTCCATTAAGAAGAAACAAAGACTCATTACTAACTTAACGATTCTGGAGCAATGGAAGCTACCAGCTTGTAGAAAGTTGTGAAATGTATTTCAGTGACCCAAACGGCTGTGTAACTGAAATCAGACGGTCTAATAAACATACCTTTTCATATTGGAAGGTAGCCTTTTGTTAATATTCTTTGCTTTTCAGGGTATCTTGGCACTTCCTGAGGTAGTCGAATACCCTTATGGGGATATTCTTACACAGTAGTAATTGATGAACTGAGACCTATCTTTGGTTATTTCCAAGTTCATTCAGTGTTCGCTTTAGTGGTGATGATCCCTTTCGTTGGAGGTTCCCACTATAGTTAAAACCTGTTTGAGCGGAAAATGGTCGTGGATAGGTTCTCGATGGTGGCCAGTATACTAAAAGCAGGCGAATAACTCATCATCCAGCATTATACAGCGCGGTACAGACCGAGCGACGACTTTGTCCATACTTGCTTTTCTTATATTAACTGTGCCCGAAACAGTGGATGGATCCACATACTCTTACAATTGGTACCACGATAGGACTGTTATAAATGGTGCTGGGAAGGATGTAATTACCGTGCGTTTGTTAATGCGTAGAGAGTTATTAACTCAGTCATTTACCCCACTGATTGCGTTTTTAGTGGTCACCAGTTAATTAGAGTGAGCAATGTTGACCTCATAGTGAGTTGTTGAGATCTATCATCCTGCGAGGAAAAGGGAAGAAGACGAGGATGTCGGCAGAGAAGAACACTCCAGAAGTAGAGGAATGTGTCGAGGCGGAGAAAACCTACTGTTGCACTGATCCCGAAAAGGACCAGCCAGTCATCCAGTGCAGGACGTGTGGAGTCATATAGGTTGTTTCGATGTCTCTTATGAGGCATGGTTGTCATAGAGCTAGCTCGAAGTGACCAGCTATGGGAATTTTTCGAAGGAAATGTAGCCCGCGCGAAGGAAACACGTTGTGAAGTGTCATTATCCACGTCAGATCTATTGAAGCAAATGCTAGAGCTAATTAAGCGCAGCGACGAGAAGATAGAACAAAACAATAAGCAAATGCTAGAGCTAACTAAAGGCACCGACGAGAAGATGGAACAAAACAATAAGCAAATTTGGATATGACCAAGCAGATGAATGCTTTAGATAAGAGGACTAGCGATAGATTAACTCAAGTTGATGAGAGATTGTCGCATTACCAAAAACAGTGGTGAGATGTGATTTCGCTCAATGACGCAACAACTTGAGTCACTACAAAAGAGTATGGCAACGGCTCACCAATGTGAAGAATTCAAAAGAGAAATGTATGACCAGTTGGAGGAGGTGAGGACAATATGTCAGTCTCGTGTTCAAAAAGTCGAGGAACCAGCGCGAAAAGGACAAACAGCAGATAGAACACCGGATGTACTACGATCGGGAGGCCCTCAAAGAAGAAATGTCTCATGCACACGCTGTCGGTATGGGGATTCTGGACCGGGTCGACAAGAAAGCAGAAGAGACGGTTGAACTTATACGGGATGGAGACAATCAAGTCATGGTGAGGGTAGAAGAAATGTCAAGACATGTTGACAGTATCACTAGGCGGATTGTACGAGTGGAAGGTTGCCATCCACTCCAGAGAGGTGAGGAGATGGCTAAAGATTCGTTGAAGGATGTAAAGGACGGAATGAATTAAATTAAGAATCGTCTTGCGCAAGTAGAAACTCAACTTAAAGAAGGGTCTGCGAAGAGGCTGGTATAAGATCGCAACCAAGGTATGAAAATGAAACGTCGCCAGTATCAAAGTCCACACGGAAGGATCCTTTAACGCTGTGGCAGGTGGTTGGCGCGCACACAGGCAAAGGCAGAAATGTAGATGTCCGTCTATTTAATCCAGAGACTCCATGGTGACCAGCTGGTAGTCTGACGTTGTGTATGGCAAAAAGGTCCCTGGTGCCAGCTAAAAGAGAACCTGTCAGTGAAACAGAAAGCGGATATTCTGAAGGCGATCATCATCCCAGTGCTACGTCAGTCAGCCCTAGTCCAGTCCAGGAGAAAAGGAAAGCAAGGCATAGGAAGGAAGAAATCCTTAAGCTCCATGATATCCTGAGACCAACTGAAGTAGGTTATGGAAAGCTTTCCAAAGAGGATGAGAGAAGTCAAGTTGGCGAAGCTGTACCTAATAATAACACGGAAACCACTAATGACGCGAAAATTGGAAGTCGAGGCAAATACATACTCGGAGATTGGTTCGGGGAGGACCGTAAGAAGAAATTTTCTCTCAACAAGGTCAGGACGGTTTTCGATCGTGGAAAACAAACTCAGTGTGAAAATGTAAGAAAGCAAGATATGTTGAGTAACCACCTGAAAGTTTTGGAAAAACACATCGCCTCCAACGAAGAGAAGATGTGTGTTGAAGTACAAAAAGCTATCCAAGACATTGGGAAAGACCTCGAACTCAGGTTGCAAAAAGTTAAAAGTGAAAAACTAAGAAGTCTTGTAGATAGGGCAGAGTCTTGCATGAAAGAAAGTTGCGAGATACCAATCAAGGGTACGACCCAGCATAAAACCTGGCCAGAAGGTAAACAGATGGACAACCGTAGGATTCTCCGGAAGCAAAAGAAGAAACCCTACGGAGCTAGGCCAAGTATTCGTCCAAGAAGATGGATGGTGAATAGGGATGATTCGTCATTAGATAACCTGGAAATAAATCAAGATGATTTTCTTATTAATCGGAGGTTTGTCAAACATGAAGAGTGTATGGAAACGTATACTGATTCTGTACAAACTACAACCCATCCTATCTTCAGTGAATAGGGTGCAATGAAAGAAGTTTGTTTGCCTTTAATAGTACAAAAATCGAACGCTGATAAAGCAATCCATATGGTGAAAGGGTCAAGTGCCGTGAAAAAGTTTAGTACATTCATTCATATTGATAAAGTGACAAAATATTATAAGAAATATTAAAAACGGAAGTTTGCCCCGAAGATAAAGTTCTCCAGACTACGAAAGACCATGGCATTATAAAATATCCTAGTCTGATTCCCGAAAGAGCGTGGAAGATAGCTGTTAACGAACGCATCAATATAAACGGCATAAAGTTCGAGGACAAGGTCGGCAGTACGGTGAAGATGTCCAGAAAGAGCCAAAGTGTCGAGAAGACTCTCATGTAAAGGGTGAAATGTGCGGTGATGCCTTCCCCACCGAGAAGATGGCCATCTGATTGACATGCTCCCAATTAGTTGTATTGCTTGCACCCTATGCCTTATGCTCGAAGTAATGAGAGGTTGAAGCGTGTTGATAGACCTGAAGATCTAGTAATTGTTGTTAATCTTGAAAGTCACGTAAAAGCGAGAAGTCTGATGTGTGCAAGGCAACGTTTAATGAAGACAGCCCAGGATCAACTGGTTTAGAGATCGTCACAGGTACGTTGCTGAATTTTTGAAGAAGTAGCTCAAGTGTTCCACCCTTTCAGTGGTGATAAGATTAGAAGCCATTAAATTCATCAATGCTTGATATGGTTTTCTACAGTAGCAACTAGTAAAGAAGAGGAATGTGGTGCTATATCCCAACCATTCGATGGAATGGAGTTGTAGTTGGAAGAATTAGGAAGTTGAAGTTATGTGAATGCGAATTTTCATATATAGAGTGATTGGCAGAAGTATAATTTAAAGAAAGAAAATATACTCATATTTTAAAATATATGCGTAGCTCTTTTATTTTATATATATGTATAACTCACCTAGGTAGAAAATTTTCTAGTAGTGCTCAATAGTCCAGAAGTCACTAGTGTTTTATTATTCTTGTTGATCTCGTAGATTTGTAATACAGACGAGGACTCTATTGATGAAATATGTCCAGGGTATCCCTTGTCGAGCGCCATATGTAACCGGGTGATCCACCGCTGATATGTGGACAAAACTAAAAACAATAATGAAGTGTACCTGGAGGAATAGTATATCGCCGCGGTCGTGCATAACAGATGTCGCCAGCACATCAACTCTGTCAATGCGTGTTTACGAGTGTGATTGTCTATTATATGTGTAAATAAACATGCATAGAATTTAATGTTAAAGAGCATTCTTTATCGTTCCATTAAGAAGAAACAAAGACTCATTACTTACTTAACGATTCTGGAGCAATGGAAGCTACTAGCTTGTAGAAAGTTGTGAGATGTATTTCAGTGACCCAAACGGCTGTGTAACTGAAATCAGACGATCTAATAAACATGCCTTTTCATATTGGAAGGTAGTCTTTTATTAATATTCTTTGCTTTTCAGGATATCTTGGCATTTCCTGAGGTAGTCGAATACCCTTATGGGGATATTCTTATACAGTAGTAATTGCTCTATGAACTGAGACCTATCTTTGGTTATTTCCAAGTTCATTCAGCGTTTGCTTTGTTGGTGATGATCCCTTTCGTTGGAGGTTCCCACTATAGTTAAAACCCGTTTGAGCGGAAAATGATCGTGGATAGGTTCTCGATGGTGGCCAGTATACTAAAAGCAGGCGAATAACTCATTATCCAGCATTATACAGGGCGGTACAGACCGAGCCAGGACTTTGTCCATACTTACTTTTCTTATATAAACTGTGCCCGAAACAGTGGACGGAACCACATACAATTACATGGAGATATTGACGTTTTATGTATTCTGGCAAAACCAAGGTTTCGAGGTTCGCACCTTCAATTACTTTCTGTTATAAATTTAGTGAAAGATGGAAAAGTGGTTCTTTCTGTAGTGCTTGGGGTTGACCGGCATTATTTCAACATCATATCCTGATTTCGACCCAAGACAAGGGTGTACAGAAGATGCACGCAAACAGGAAATGGGTGAGCTGTTTAGAGGAAGAAAATTGATTACGTATTGCTTCGCCGAACCGGCTCCATGTATGGTCACAGAAAGCCGAATGTCTTGGTTTTCGAAACGCAGTAGCTAATGCGTCACCTGGGGCGTTACCCAAGTTGGAATCTTAAATACGGTTGAGTACGAGTGCTCGCTCTCTTTGGGTACTCCGGGACCAAGGCGAGCAGAGGTCGCCGTTCGGATGGCACCTTTACGTACACTGTACGCCTTCATAGGCTCACGTTAGTGCCCTAAAGTCCACTCTGTTAGTTTTAGTTAATTTGTCTTACTTCTCTCCCTTGTTTTCAAAATGTAATTGTCAAATAATAGTAAATTAATCGTCGAGAACTCTTGAACTGGAAAACTAGGAAACTTAGACTTATTTCTCGATTTAGAAACTCAATTTGAATTTTGAATTATAATAATCATAAGTTACTACTATTTGAATCGTTAAATTTGTCTCTTGAACTGTTAGAAGTTAGATTTCAATCAATAATTTAATACTTGAATTTTCATATTCAAAGCGGAAATTAATGTGTAAGCTCTCCTTAACATGTTATTGCATTAATTTCTAGTTAATAAATTGTTCACTAGTAAGAGTTTTTGTTTGAATGCCGAGTAGTAATAACACCTCTGAATTGCTAAGAAATTGTTTAATGAATTCTTATTGAAACGTTTTCAGTAATTGCATAATTAATGTTAGGTTAGGACGCTCTGAATATTTCAGTAGGTTAGAATTTGCTTTCACTTCCCTCCACCTTCTCCTTTTATTAAATTGTGATTATTTCTTTTGTTCAATAAAATTGGTAAAACGAGATTGTGCTAAATTTTTTAAGCAAGAGTAGCCAGTATTCCTGATTTCTGTTTAACAGGTACCTGCACAGATGTGGTCTGGAAGCTTAACCCTTTAGGGTCAGTTCTACAATCGATAGCTAAACTTCTACTCAGCGCTAAGTTGAGGCAAAGTCTGATTTTGGCCAATGAGAGTATGCAAAATGTGAGTTGGCCTCAATTTAGCGCTGACTAGAAGTTTAGCGGTCGATTGTAGAACTGACCCTTAGTCAAGAGTTCAGGTAAAATGTACAAGAAGTGTGTAATTTCTCTTTCCGGATTCATGTTTATTCTTTAGGTGGAGATTCCTGGCTCAGTTTTCCTAGAATTTCTTTCATGTGTAATTTAAGCTTTTAAATAGGATGGTCCTACTGTCTTCTTTTCACTTAGGATTCCGATTTTGGTTGAAATTCCGCCCCCTCTTTTCTAGTTAATGATTAAATTAAAGGCTCTCGAGTGAGATTTCCGACTTTGTACCCTGAAGCAAAGTCTCCCCACCAGCGTAATCAGTGGATAAAGTCTTGGTTAAGGTAATATTTTCAGACTAAATCCACCGGATACGCTATAGTATCACACGTCACGACCTGCATGTACTACACAGATGAGTAAATTTCTATTCTATTCTATCCTATCAGGAAACATTCATCTGCTACTTGCGAATGCGCAATTCGTGTGAAGAGAAGGTAGCACACAGGTTAGGATGTCGTGGAGAGCACAGATGGTACAATAATGCTCCTCTGGAACGTGCTAAACCAGAGCTTTCTTCAGTATGTGGCAACGCAGTATCATGGGAAGCTTGCCGGCTGATATAGTACGTCGTCTGCTGTGTTAACTATGACTGGGAACTTACGAATGGGTTCTAATAAATCGCACACAAACTGTTGGGTTTAAAACATTTTGGGAAATATGTTGCATGCGAGTTCAGATTCATCCTCTTCGTACGAGGACGACGATAAAATGCTTTTAGAATACTTAAATTCGAGGCGCATTCCAACAATCCTGAGACATCCAAACTATTTTGAAAAAAATTGAATGATGTTGGTTTCTTTACAAGGTTCATACTTACGAAAGTGACCGTGAAAGAAATAGTTCCTCAAATTGATGACATCTTGGAAATACCTACTAACAGTCACACTTTTCATGCTATTGACTATTTTCTCTCATAATTACTACGTATGTTTTATCGTGGGAGCTGCTCCATTGTAATCGCGTGACGACTTTTGCACACCTTTTCAACATCTGATGCAATCTAAGTTCAATTATCGTAGCATACTGAATCTGTAGAAAATGAAAAAGAAAGGTGAAAAAACTTTAAGAGGCGAAGAGAAAAACGACGGAGCCATTTAAAGGTATCATTTGGCAAGAGTTTCACGACTGCTTTGAAAATGGAAAACACGTTTAGACAGGTATTTGCCTCAAAGAGACAGTACATTGAACGCGAGTAAGATCCCAAAGTAAATGCACAAATTTTAATTACAAAATTCCGGTTTCTTTTGGGCCCTCCCTCGTGTATATTGCTAATTTCATCACTCTGCCCCTTTCTTTTGATTCTCATTTACATTCCTATGTTCATATTTTGTTCCAATTCACCCCATGTTACGGTAGTAAACATCTAAAATTAGGAAACTTAGTTTGGCCTTCGAAAACAGTCAAATTAGACACATACAAAAAATAGAGAGACGTCTTACCTATTCGATTCGATTCCTCGGCACGAGGAGATGGAACCAGCCAAATGGGCCTTTGCTTCCAGTCAATACAAGTAATATGTTAATTAGTAATATGAATAAGTAAGAGTACTAAATATAGCCTTTATGCAACCGGATTTAGTGTGTGACCCGGAATAAGCGAGAGTGACAAAGGAAAAACATATTTAAAATGATTAAAATGTCAAAATCGGGTAGGAAGTGTAGAAAAGTCTAATCAGAGTAAACAAAAAGTCTAATCCGGTAGAGTTGGGACGGATATGGAGCAATAAGTTGGGAATGAAGAGTAAGAGAGAGGGAAGAGAGGAAATGTGTGTATAATGGATAAAATGTATGAATGTAAGAAATAGTGAATGTGTGTATGTATAAAGTAGTGTAATATGTAAGTGTATGATCGTGTAGCACACGTCTGGTCACACTCTCGCACTATTCACTTTTGCAGATCTTCGTTGTGCACGCCTCGCAAGCCGTCACCGAATCTCCGACGTCTTACGTACCTGAACTTTGACTCTTTGAGCGCATAATTGGTGTTGTCAGTGCCAGTGTTGCCGAAAACAACCTTTTCAAAAATTATCTTTTCCTCCAGAAGAAATAACTGTACTGTACCAATATTTCTCATGTTATCACTGTCTCCCCCTTTCCCGATATTGCCTTTTGAAGTGATCAAACACTGCATACAAAAAAAAGTTATATACTTACACCTCTCAGTTGTGACCTGAAGAACAGTATCTTGAAGGCTACTGTCAGATAATCTTGTGCTGTCCATTCCTCATCATTGTATTCGTCGAAGGCTAAGAGCACTCCAGCTACGTAATTGATTTGAGCCCTTAGGATCTCTTTTGAAGTTAGCCGCCGCCTGTCAATAGTATCGTGAAGAAATTCTCCTGGGTTCTTGTAAATGGGTAAAACATTCCGAGGCGTCGGGTACGTTATCTATTAATTAAGAAAAAGGAGGGTAAGTAGTTAACGTGCTATAGCATTTATAATTCTGTATACATAAATAATATCTATCATACACTATAAATTAATGTATACCGTAATGTTCCTTTTAGTTTTGAGTTGGTAGAGTCAAAGATACACGGGAATGGTTTTAGCCCTCAACCCTTTATTTATATACAAGAACAAAGTTAATAAAATTACCGTCACGAAGAGTACTGTTTACAGGTATTTAAGTATGGACGATTACAAAGATATCTTGTTCTATGGAGTGATCAGCTAGAGACTGTGGAAAATAGGAAGACACCAGTTCCTTAGCGAACTGCGAGTCGGGAAGCTGTACCAGTTCCTTGGCGAACTGCGTACAGGGGAAATATTAAGGTATGAGTACACACTAGTGCCTTAGCGAACTACGTGTGCGGATTACACCAATTCCTTAGCAAATTACGTGTCAGGTGATTGTACCAGTTCCTTGGCGAACTGCGTACAGGATAAGTCAGGTTTTATAAGTGAGAGTGCACACCAGTTCCTTAGCGAACTACCTGTGCAGGATAGTACCAGTTCTTTAGCAACTGCGTACCAAGGATATTCCAGTTTCTTAGCAAACTGTGAACAGATGAAGGAGAGGAGCTGACCACCCGGGGAATGAGTGATGGCTCTTGCTTTGTGCAGGTCCTTTTTAAAGGTGATTGTAGGGGTGTCTCCTCTTGTTTCTCCTACTTGACTCCAGCTCCCTCTGTCTTCCGTTATTCGCTCCATCTGGTGTTAGTTTGCGGAGTTGACCGTCGTCTGCTCCAACGTGTATGTATGACTTGTTTACTTACATAACCACATGTTTGTTCTGTAAACATGTGTGTTATTGTTTATACAATGTCCACGTGTTCGTAATACACGCTGGTCATTACGATACAAACAATTCATAGTTCTTCTATCTGCATCGGTGAGTTTTGACTTATCATACTGCAGTGCACAATTGCATTACAAGTCAAGTTAGTATCTATAGCCATACACAACAGGAAGCACCTAACCTTGTTCCTCAACTTCAAGTTTAATAAAAAAAATGGACCAAACTTTCCGTTCTAAGTCAGTTTGTAAACTTGTTGTCGCTGAATGACCGTTTTAATTTATGTCTTCATTCCCGAAAATAACTTGAATGTTATACATAGCATGTGCTCACTCCTCAATATGTACTAACTCAAGAATTACGACATAAATAAAAAACGACGAATCACACAGCGAAAACAAGCATAAAAGGTTGTTTTAAAATTCAAAGTTTGGTCCACCTTGGATTAGTTTAAAGATAAGCAAATAAGGTTGATACTAAATTGAACGATTCAGTATAATTATGCACGTCGCAATTGTCTGCACAAAAACGAAACATAAAATTAATTCAGATTTTCATCTTAATTGGTTTGTTCGGGCGGGCTGCACTATTGTACACTACTGTACATTTTTGGGTTCGAGTGGGTGGCACAGCTTGCATCTCGATTGTTCGGATGGCTGGTGCGGGAGCAAGTAGTGTAACCTAGGATTTGCTATTTCAGAAAGAACATGAAGCCTGACGTG
Source organism: Lepisma saccharinum (assembly GCA_022664845.1). Classification (NCBI taxonomy): domain Eukaryota; kingdom Metazoa; phylum Arthropoda; class Insecta; order Zygentoma; family Lepismatidae; genus Lepisma; species Lepisma saccharinum. The sequence continues at coordinate 102,030 of JAGDQP010001925.1, forward strand.
GGTCATTCTCCAGAAATTGGGCATTTTGTGAAACTGCATTTTTTTTATCATAAAAGATTTGCCCAAAATTACTTTCTTTGCTTCTATTTGTTTCTTAAAACGCTTCTTATAGAAGGACCAGTTTCTGTCCACTTTCATATTTTAATAATATTTAGTCTCAAATATGCTTAATATCAACACCATGGAATAAAACTCACCTTCATTTTCATGTTTGAGACATGTTGTCAGTATCTGTTTTTGTTTTCCAGTTAATTTTCAACAAATATCCTTCACATACGAATCGTAATTACATCGAGAATAAACCTATTAGTATGATAATTATATTTACTGAAATACATGACATTTCATCACCTTCATGGACTGACAAAAAAGTTGTAATAAAAGCGTGAAGCTGGCAACACTGCACGAAATTTTTGCATGCGTTAGACAGGACGCATTCATCTTAGTCTCGTTTCAGTGGAACTAGAAGGAAGATGTTTCTACAGTCGACTTATTGTGGATCAGAACGTTAAAATCAAGTGTGTCTCATTTATTAATCATCAACTCCATGGTCATGGGCGGATTTAGAAGAGAGACCGAAGGGAGTCCGAAGGGAGCTGGGCGGCGCTAGCCGCGGGTCGGTGGGGGCGCGGCCTCTGGTTAGCGGTGGGCATACGCATAAGTGTTGTTTACGCAAAAGTGCTGTTAACTCGAGAGTGCTGTGCCGTACCGAAAGTGTTTCCATGTGGGCTCTCCTTAGAGATGAGCCACGGCAAGTAATTCTGAAAAAAAAATATCTTGCGGCTTGTTGTGGCTTCAATTTCGGGTCGCTAGTAGTAGATCCGTCTCCCGTATCTGATCCAGGGAACAGTACATTAGTGTCTTCAAAAGAAAAGAAAAGAAAAGGAAGAAGTGAAAGTAACAAACGATTCCTGTATTAATTTTGATAAAGAACGATGATAAGGTAGATTCTGATATACTTTGTGTTGATCGAATTAGACATGTATCAAGCTATTTAAACTTATATAGTTTAAGTTTGATTATGTTTTGTTTTGATTTAATGCAATTAAGTTACATGCAGTCTCATTAGGTCGAGTTAAAAAGAAAATATAGGTAAGTCAAATATTAGCTGATTGAGTTTAAAGAAAAGAAGATTTACATTGAACTGTGATATAAGCTAATTGGATAGCTCGCTATCATTGTTTTATACGAAGCCTAGGATAGAATTGAGATCTAAAATATGTGTTAATAAGTTTGTTGTTCATTAAAATATTAGAGCGACCTCTAGTTTAAAAAGATGAAGGGGGAGAAGATTACAGTTGATGAAAGTTTAAGGTGTAATTAATATACTGTCCTTATGACAACTAGGCGATAGTATCATGTTATAAATAGAAGGCAGATTTTGCATATTTCTATTTTGATGAATATTCGATAATCTACATGACTAAAAACTCGGTTTAGGATGTTTACAATTAAATTATGGAGAGTTTATTGGGCATATAACGACATATTTTAGGTGTACGTACATATTTTGCTTGTTAGTGCATATACTAGCATATTTCCATAAAGTTTTATGTATGACCTTTTGTAAAACACTTTTTCTCTATTTACGGAACTGTTCGAGAGGTTATAAAAGCACCACACTGCCCGAAAGGAAAAATTGATGGATGCCAAACTGACATCTGAGCTGCTAGAAAATCATAGTATGGAACATGCCGACAGAGAAAGACGGCATCTAGTATAGTGGCGACTGGAATTAGATTTACATCGGCGCTGAAACAGACTGTTGGTTTCACCTCGCTTGTCCCTCACCTCTCAACTTTCCTCTTGATTGTCCTTTGCTTGGTCACCTTGTCTTCATTGCACGTGTTTGAGGGGAAGAGGAAACAGAGGCTTGATTGACACTGCGCTTCTTTAGAAGACGATAGTCGAAACTATGTTGTTGCTTGTGATATTTTTGTCAAAGGGAACTTCTGAGTAATTTTAGTCCCCATCGTCATTATTAATACAGCTTGTCACCTTGAAATAGTGTCGTATTCCAGCTACGCTGTTGTTTCTTGGGAGATTAACTTACTATTTGTTTTACTCTCCGAATGAGCGCATTTCGCAGAAATATTGTGGGTTAGTGGTTGCGTGTTAATTTTATTTATTAATACAAAGTATAAAGACAAAGCTTTATTGGCAAACAAGTGGCTATGCGACGAATATTTGGTTTGATATTCTTTCTGCACCTTTGGCTCAGACCGGTATAGGAGAGGGAATTGAAATACTGAAATAGAGTCGTCTAGGGCCTAGGTTTGAAGATACCATCCCGGCATCTACATGGTCTGACTGAAAGTACATCTTGGAAAAGCCCTTGTCAGGATGGTGTACCTCCGGATTTGAACCCGGAACTTCCGAATGCGAAGTCAACACTACAAACTCAGCTACGGCTGCTCGATATTGGATTTTCTAAGATGTTAACAATCTCTCACGACTCTTCTGATCTTACCTGTACTGTACTTATATAGATCAGTCAGTTGTTTGGAAGTAGGTAAAGGTTGTATGAAAAATTCTAAATCTTTCTACGAAAAGAATGGCAATCGGAAACGAGATTCTCCAGGTATCTGATTTGATGAGATAATTTAGTATATTCCAAAAATGAATGACTGAAGTTTTCCCAGGGATTTTCTCAGTCACAGCAGACAAATGCCCAGATGGTACCTACGAACTAGACCCTGACAGACTAGCTTCTAACATACTCTCCCCCACCCTATTCCGGCCTGAGCCTGACATGCATAAACGCCATAAATTAATTCAAAATTCTATTCCAAACATTAGAAGAGCGCTGTCGATTTGGTGCAGTGATCAACATTTTTGTCGTTTAAAATCTCTATTTTGTATGGTTTAATATACAAACTTGTTGTTTAATGCGTTTAATTGTAGCGCGAGATGTACTCCGGCAAGGTGAGGAATATGGGAAGGAATCAATCCCGGCCTTAAGAAAGGTCAATTCCATCATCTGGTGAGACAACGAGCAATTAAGGAAAGCACCAGTGAGGATGGTCGACTTGAGTACAGTTCGTGCTTACTCAACCTCCACGTTACGTAACCCAGTACATCACTCCTGCTGGCTGCGTCACTACTTAGCAGAGCTGAAACGGGTCACTGCATAAATCGGGTCAATCGGGTATTTTTGGACCGGGTATAGGTTTCGGATCCGGCCTGACCCAATTTATACCGGGTAACCAGGAGGACAAAGCAGAATTTTTAATTATTTCCTTGTGTTTGAATCAGGGAGTCCGGCAGGATATTCAGTTTGGGGGTGTAAAATCAAAATTGGGAGGGTGTAAGTGAAGTTTTGCAGAATTGCCCAGGACCTAATTTGCCTCGTGGGACTGATGGAAAACCCCGGATAAATCTCGGTCGGGATGGTTAAACCGCTGGGATCGATCCCAGGACCTCCTGAATGCTAAGCCAATGTTCTACCGCTGAGACTTACGTGTGTTCTTGGTACGCCTGGGACCCTGCGAAATAAAGGCGGTCGACCCCACCTCCCTTCGGGTCGTAGATCAAGAATATGTGAAGTGCTACCTCCACATCCTCGTTCCGTTCACGGCGCGTACGCATTGCACAAGGGATACCTTTACTTTATCTAAATTATTTTTATTATTATTTCAAGCAGAAAGTTGTTTGATCCCCTTAATTGTAATCCTGCGCCCGCTAATGCAAAAAGTAAGAATCTATCGACAACCAAACTCTTTGCGTTGATTTAATTTAGTATACTTGTTTGCACTTGTAAGAACAAAAATAATGAAATAGGAATATCCTAGAATCACGAAGCCTCGAAAGAAGCGGTCTCTTGAGATGTTTAGAACTACAGCCAGTGACCATATTTTCTCAGTCAAAATTCGAGACTCCGTATTTCCGGGATCTAATAGACTCCCCCTTATTATCGGGTGGCTTGAGTGTTGACCAAAAGTTCTTATTCAGACCATACATTTAACTTAAAAGTTACCTCAACTTTAAAAATTAAGACGAGTGTGGCTCGAAAGATGTCTTTTTGCATCTTCACTAAAAGTTACAATACGAACGCAGGTATTCGCTTTCTGACACTTCGTTTCTCTTCATTTGTTTTTTCGCAGCTTCGAAGATAGGTAGGTAGCTTCAACATTATGTAGCAATTATAACCACTACAACGAAACAAATATAAAATTTACTTCAAAAGGCCCTATCAAATTAAAAATTATATCGCCCTTGTATTACGAAATTCGGAACTTCGGGACACAACCCTAAAATTCGGGACTATCCCGAAATATTCGGGACGTATAGTCACCGTAAAAGTTTTGAACTTCAACTGGGCTGAAACATGAGCTAGGGAAGAATGTAGTAAAATTCCTAAAATTAAAATGCATACGACTGACTGGCAGTACAGAGTTGTTTTGACCAGAGAATGTTGAAAGTATTTTTTTTTCGTTAATGCCTTGTTTACATTACTAACATTTTACCATGGTTAACGTTAAACCGAGTTCATTTTAGTAATGTAAACGGTAGTTATCGTTAACGCGGGTTTCAAATTTAACTAGCGTCAACTTACGACGGTTATCTCGTAACGTTAGTGAGAAACGACTGTCTAAACGCAAGTTAGTTCTGGGCGCGAATCACTTCGTGAGTTTATTTCTTTCTTTATCGAAATATATAGTATAACAATGGTGCGTACTACTTTTAAAATATAAAAGAATGATGGCAGAACTAATCTACAAAATGTGACGCTATAATCAATTCATTTTTTATAATTTAATCCTCTCCCGTGTAACAAGCAGATTTTTTACTCAACCACAGAAACCTCAACCTGTTTCTTTACAGATAATGGTAGTACAAGCACGATAACCAAGTTAAGTTCGGTAGTCTGAACGCAAGTTAGTTTTACCCGTAAGTTTTACCATTGTAAAATGTTAGTAATCTAAACAAGGCATTACTGTAATAGGTCTAAGAGTAGCAACGAACATAATTGATACACTGTATGAGTGTCGAAGGTTGATAGTAAAGATATCAAAATTGTGTATAGTCTGCAGGAAAATGAGTAGTTTACATCATCTTTATGTCTTTTTTTTTCACTATTTACTTATCCATTTTTAGTGCATATTTAAGGTAATATTTTTGCCGTTTTTACAGAATATTTGCGTGCATATTTTAGCTGTTTTCCGTGCGTAACGATCCGCCATCGAGTTATAAAGTGTTGCCAAGATAATAGATATGAGATATAGCATGACCGTACGCAGTCTCGGACTGGCCAGGGTCGGAGGGGCGGAATCCCGGCCGGGGTCCCACTCTCAACTTCGTTTTTTTTTCTATATAAATTTTTAATCCTTATGTAAGTATCTACAACATAACAAAAAGAACCACGAAATTCGGGCCTACATCAGATGCACGTCACTGAGTATTCCCACAGACATCAGAAAGATAACTGTAGATCTTACTACGTCCAGAAGGCCCCCAATACCTTACGGGCTTCTTCCCGAAGGTTACTGCGATGTACAACAGAAATAGCATTTAGAAAACATGGCACATCCGTCATTTTTCGTTCAATTATGATGATCATTATAGTCTGAATTTACAATAGAGCAAACAGAATGGGGTCCTTTTTCTACATTGATGGGGCTAGGATAATTACACATTTTGCATATGTAAATAAATATTTAAGGATTTTTAACGTAAAATTAATATTTCATATGCAAGTGCATTATGTTCGAAAATAAATTGATGAGCATATTTCTGCACGCATACCAACACCGAGAATATAATGTATTACTTTTCTTCTTGTTTGTTTTTTCTTTGCCTTTTTCTTCATTTTTTTCTGTTTATTATGAAATGTAGTAACTAGCCCATTGTCACCTCAACAATCAGCTAAGCAACACGTGCAAGTTTCTTATCGCTTGTATGTCTTTTTTCCCCTCCCCTCCAGTCTACCTTGCGCGGGGACCCTAAACTGTATACGACTCCTCCCGTGGGGCCCCTAAACTGCTCCTCCAGCCGGGGCACCGGGGGGTCCAGTCCGACACTGACCGTACGTATATAATAATGTCATGGTGACTAGACACATTGAAGTAGATGTGTAATATAATTAGATGAACGAGAATTAGGAAGGGAATCCTAGCAATAATAGACAGACAATGATTATGACAAGCATCGGATGTGATGGATACTGTACAAATATAACACGTGGATGTGATGGATAAATATAACACATGGATACAATTCTGTTAGATTGGTGCACCATAACTAAAGGAACTGTTAAGCTTGGTAAAAACTTTGGTAAACTTTATTTTATATGGGCCAGTCTAGTACCAGTAAATTTTGACTTCGGCCCGTCGCAATTAGACCCTTTACACCTAGTTAAACTCCACAAACACCTATGCCCCTGCCGGGACTCGAACCCGGAACCTTTGAGACGTTGGCCTAAGGGCTCATTCTCAAGGATGAGTATAAGTAACCAATTGAAACACGTGATGTTTCGTGGTGTAATTTTATTACGTGTTGTAACACGTGTTTCAATTGGCTATTCACCCCAATCGCAAGCAACGCAAGCGAGCTTGAAAATGAGTCCTAACGCCTTCTACTCGGTCGGCGTTAAATGTATCTACGTTCCACAAACAACTGCAAACTGAATATGTATGTATTTACAATTTACTTTAGTAAGAAGTCCTAAAAATGTACATTTTTGTTTAGAATAGATAACAATAATGTGTTCAGTTTTCTTTGGGTGTGTGAGTTATTATTTAATTAATCATCACCGAAGCCGACCACCAGTTACTTGCGTTAAAATAACACAGCAAACGGTGTCCCAGATAGCACCCAAATTTGTAGTAAGTTTGTATGAGACTTGGCATTGCAAGTTTGCACAAAATTTGTCATTGCATTGCTGCAAACGTACTAGTTGACACATGTAAAATTCGCTACAAACTTTGCATGCCAAACTTACTACAAACTTGTCTTGTCAAACATCAAGCCTGTTGCGGAAAAAGATTTGTAATATCTGGACTGGGTATCGAACCTACGATCTTCAGTTTTGTTCGTAGTCGATCATTATATCATACCACTCGCAAATATTTTTTTTTATTTTAATAGCTGCTCCTTTTGATGATACGAAGACAATTTTTGTTTAGTAAATGCACTGATATATGCTGAAATTCGAAACTGTGAAAGTTCATTGATCCTGTTGTAGAACTATGAAGCCTGTTTCGTTGATTTTCAGAAGCAAGTCTCCTCAGAAAAATCGTAATTATGTGTATGATTTACTGCTCGGGGTCGATGGCATGTTGTGTTTTTGGTCTTTGTATTGTGTTTAATGAAAGAAAAGAATATCTAACTTGAATTGTTTAACTTATTTTTGGGAAATTCGTACAATTCTGAAAATTGTGTAAAATGTTTAACAATGCAGAAGGAAGGAAAGGGAAAGGAAATATTTACAAGTACGAACAAAACGAAATTGTTTAAAACAGATTTCTTTGGAAACCTGGCGTTTCAGTTAGTAATCCAACAGGAAACATCACTGTTATTTTATCACTGTAAGGAAATATCAAGGCTTGTCGAAACTTGGTTTAAACTAGCGTGCTATCTGTGAAATTGGCAGCCAATTTGGTTGAGAAATGTCATCGACCCGAACGGTAAAGTACACATCATTATGAAACTCCTGAGGTGACGACGCTTATGAAAAATCACGAATCAGAATTCTTCATAACTCTACTCTAACACAGGAACAATATAAGCTTTCCCAGGTTCGAATTAAAGTCTACAAGAAATGTCTTTATTCCAGAAACTGTTTTCGTAGCCTAAAAGGACTAGTAAAATGTACTACGTTCAGCAGAAGATCCGTGGAGTTATGATTAGAGTGGCGGACAAGAAACAAATCTGAAGGCCGTGAGTTTGAATCACACTACAGACTGAAATGTTTTCTTGCTACAGGCTTGATGTTGATCTACCTACATTTTTAAAAAAAAACAAAGTGTGTAGCAAGTTTGTCCTGAAAGTTGTTTTAGCACGTTTGTCATCGGTCAATTAGCAAGATTGTAGCAAGTTTGGACACTTGCAATACTAATATTTCTGCTAATGTAATGTGCTATATATGATTGATTCCAATGATTCAACACAATGATTGTGATGTCAGTGCCGATTCAACCATGGTTGTAAAATATGAAGTTATTTTCCCGCTGGCTGTTTACGTTGAAAATCTATACTGCTTTACAGAACAACAAAATTAAATCAAAAAGCTTAGACGAATGTTTATTATTTTTTTTCAAGCAGAAAAAGAACTACTATACTTACATATATTAAGGACGCGGATTCGTTTTTCTCGTTGGTGTAAGAAGGAATTAAGCCGAATCCAATCAGGATATCTTTACTCATAACTCGTTGAGCAAGAGCCAATGAGCGACTAAGGTTGAAATCCTCTGCTGTTTTATTGGTTGGAATTTTACGAGGCAAACCTATTTTGTCCAAGGTCTTCATAATAGGATCTAAACCTTCTGCTTCGAGTTTCTCTAGCAAAGAAAGAGAATGGACATTATTTATTCAGTATGGATGAAAAAGAAGGTTTAAAAAAAGCAATCAGAGTAAAAACAATATTTCAAGTAAAAAAAAACTTGTTTAGCCAGTGATTTCTTTTTAGCATTGGTGAATATTCATATTTAAGCCTGTATTGAATAAGATAAATAAATTGTTCATGATTTCTGCAAATGACCATATATAAATATTTCATCCATGTTCTGAAAACCTTTGGTTTAATCACTATTTTGTACGATGCACACTGTTAGAAACTTTTCACACAGTTGCCTGGGAAAAGCTAGGCAACCACAGCTCCCTGGAAATTTCTAGTACCTTAGCTTGGCTAGAAACCAACCACCTGGCAAGTTTGAGGAAAACAAAAGAAAATAGAAACCTCCCAAGTAGCACACATACGTGTTTTCAACGTTGATTTTAGGTTCATTTCGTTGATTCACCGTTATCGGTTGAAATAAAATTATGTTTAGTTTTAAACCATATTTCAACAAAGATGTCATTGCGTTGATAAGGCGTTAATACAACATGTATTGAATATGTTATTGTCAACTATGGTATAGATTTTGTTTCTTAATAATGCTATGTCAAAAAATACAAAATTAAAAACTAGTTAAATGACATTAACTACACTGTAAAAAATAGCTGTGTTAATTCAACACAATGCGGTGTCCCAGCGTGACTACCACTTTTGTGTGTTAAATCAACACAACACACGGTGTTAATTTCGTTACAGGGAGAAACAAAATTACATCTGCAGCTAGATTTAAACATGGGCTGCTCAATTAGAAGTCAAGCGTTTCACCGACTTGGCTAAATCGTTAGGTAGAAAAAGCACTATATGCAAACTATATTTAGTGAACAAAATTTGAATTAAACGACTACACTATAGATTTAAACAGTGTATGGGATCAAATATGTGTTTCTGAGCCCCCAAAACTAAGTTACTTGCACGACTTATGTCATGGATTAATCACTTCCTATTGTAAATTGAGAATATTCTATTTCTATAAAAGCAAGCAAGATGGCGACAGCCAAACACTTCAGCAGCATTACTGCTTTCTTATCTTAACAACATGTCAAATGCTGCGCTTGCTTTCATAGAAATGGAACATATTCTCAATAAATGAGGATTGTGATCCCTAATTGACCGATGGAAAAATGATTAAATCATGGCATAAGTCGTGAGACTAACTTTGTTTGTGTTTGGGGTTCAGCAACATTTTCCTTATCCTCTATATTTTTTCAATCTTATACTCTTTCCGTCTGACGAGTTAGCGAAGTCAGTAAGACGCTCGAATTCTAACTGAACAAACTGTGTTCAAATCTTGCTGCAGCCGTAACTTTTTTTCTCCCAGTAGCGAAATTAACATCGTGTGTTGTGTTGATTTAATACACAAAAGTGGTAGTCACGCTGGGACACCGCATTGTGTTGAATTAACACACCTATTTTTTACTGTGTAATTTTTATGTTCTTATGTGTACGTTAAAAACATTGAATTTTCAACGAACATAGAATTTCGTTTATACGGCGTTAGTGTGACTTATTTTCAACTTTTTTATACACTTCGTTTCACACGTGTATTTCTAATTTAATTGCTTAAACATTATAATTAAAAGCAAATACAATGAAATTAACTACATTTTTCATGTTCTCATTTGTATGATGAAAACAGGTTGAATTTTTTAAACTTATTTCAACGAAATTTAATTTCGTTAATAGGGCGTTAATGCAAAGTGTTTTTAAGTATGACATGAATTTCTCTTTATGTGCGTTTTTCTAAGGCGACATATTACACTTATTGAGAAATGCAAATTTAATAGTGCACCCATACAGCACACTTCTTCTCAGAAATCTTTCTGCAATGTTACTAATCGACATTTACATTACAGATTTTCTATGTTCCATCTGAAATAAACATGTACATTTCAATAACATTTCAGTTGTAGCATTCAACATGTAGGTTACAATATTGCTCCACCCAGTTCCCGTAAGGAGGCACTGCGATCGCTGCATAGTGCATTGAGACTTTCAAATGTTTAAAGTTGGGGAAGCTGAAATCCCTTGTTTATTTATCCCAAGTTTTACTTGCATCAACGATGTACGATGGAGGGTAGGTCTTAATATTTGCTACTTCTTTATATGGCGTTGAATGTACAATAAATCTTCAGCTACTTCTGTGTTACACCATAATTTATGCCTGCAAAAATGATA